>JANHFL010001670.1:55806-66374 GCA_032468155.1 Oxyrhabdium leporinum | reverse complement strand
GAGAGATGTGGCTCTCCTCGACCTGCCAGGCACTCCCCTTTACTTCACCACCCCTACAGGGTGGCTATGGCTCCTTTCGGAGCCCTTCAACAAGGAAAGTTCGGGGACGAACGGACAGCGGCTCTCACAATTCTTACTCCTGACACCACCGGAAGTGCAACCGGAAGTCCACTCTAAAATATTTGAATATACAAGGTGTTAATTATGTATTTTCCTGGTAAAAGCACACCATTATTTTGGCTGCATTCTTTGAAGACCTGTTTAGTCTGGAATACATGTGAACTATGAAAATTCTAATTGGATGTTCTAATCTCTGCACACTGCTAGAATTGCAAAAATATTATCCTATTTCTGTTCTTAATAAAGTTAAAGCAATTGTGCATGTATGCGTGGGTAGATGTTTCGTTTAGTGCTTGGTGCCAAGCTTCCATATGGTAAGCAACAGGAAAGAAAAAAGTAGAGCAGATCTTTAGAGAAGGAGATAAAAAAGTCAAATGGGCAGTCATAATTTCACAATTGAAGACTTGCCCCTTACAAATGCTATGCACAGGAAACAAAATAGGGGCAGGACTTCTATTACACAATCACCATGATTTTTTTAAAAAAGGTCCTTGTGTTTGTTAATGAATTGGAAGTGAAGGGGCCTGTGTGTTTAAGTGTGTGCATTTTATCTCAAGAAATAGGTTGCGTGTTGCTTATGTATCCCTGTTGGCAAGGAAATTTTGGAACACACATCCTACGAGCAGTGGTGGGATTCAAATATTTTTATTACCAGTTCTATGGGCGTGGCTTGGTGGGCTTGGCTTATTGGTCATGTGACTGGGTGGCCGTGGCTACCCGCACCCCATTTTGGGCCTAGTAGGCACTCCCTGCAGCCTCCTGGGAGCAAAAATGGGCTGTGGGGGAGCCACGCCGCACCCCCCCATGCCCTGTTTTGGGCCTAGTGGGCCTCCCTACAGCCTCCTGGGAGCCAAAATGGGCTGCAGGGGGGCCACGCCACAACCCCTCATGCCCTATTTTGGGCCTAGTGGGCTTCACTGCAGCCTCCTGGGAGCCAAAATGGGCTGCGGGGAAGCCGCGCCGCAACCCACTGCGCCCCACTTTGGGCCTAGTGGGCCTCCCTGTGCTTACCCGGGAGCCAAAACAGGGCACGTGGGGAACTCCAGGAAGGGGCGGGGCCAGCCAGAATCTTTCCTACCGGCTGAATCCCACCACTGCCTATGAGGATGTGAGAGTTCAGATTTATATAGAAGATCAAAAACTCTCCTCCTTTTAAGGGAAAATGGCTGAACATCTGGTTGCAGATGCTCACCTGAAAGAAAAAAGCCACTCTGTATGTGCTCAGAAACAGTTTGTCACTTTGTGTTCCAGGACTCATTTCTCATTGTTTTAGGAATTTGCAGATGCAGAAGCTGGAGAGCTTTCACCAGTTGAACATCAGCCTGAACTAGAGGAATTAGCTAAAAGGGCCACTGAGCAGATACAGATGTAGGCTAAATCAGCTGCTTGAGAACATGACAAGGCCATGCAACATGACAAGGCCATGCAATTTTGCCACAGAAAATCAAAGTCAAGTCAAGAAAAAAAGTGCAACTCAGCAATTATATCACAGGGAATTGTAACTGGAGTTGTTCTTTCAGGCAATTAATGCCCCCCACTCCCACTTTTGGTTTGCAACTGGACCTGAATGCTGTCTTGTTTTTGTTTTTAATGTGATTTTTACCAAAAGTTTTAACAGCAATAATAACAAATACAAAGTAAAACTGAACAAAGAAAAAGAGATACAAAGAAAAAGCTTTAAATGCAATGAGAAAGAAAGAAGAAAATAGAAAAAAGAAACATATAAAAGTATAAAAAAGTAGTTTCTGATATTCTTCACACAGCAGGTGTGAACAACCAGGTCCACACATGAAGAATTAGCTGTTTTATTGCTCAAGCATATTCATAGAAATCTGAGGCTTCTTGGCAAGATGGGTGGCATAGAAGTTTAATAAATAAATCTCAAATATTTGCACCTTGGTAGGATTAGATAAGGTTCAACAGCATTCAAGGGTGGTTGGACTTTGCCCTTTTGTGCCCACATAGGGATTCCAGGCTAATTCCCTGCTTGACTCCTCTACCTGATTCTGCCAGTCTCTCTCCAACATGTCACCTTGACAAATAGTAAATTTTAAAGTTACATGATGACCCTGTTCTTTGTATAATCCATTCTGTCTAACCCACCTGAGTTAGGACCTGCAGATATGTAACTACAAGAGTTACATTTTGGCTATCTTTGCATACATAGAGCACGAAGAAAAAAACTCAGCATGATTAAGATATGTCAGAAAATTAAAAACATTTTAAAAATTTAATAACGAGCAGATTTTTGAACACTGCATTGCCGCAATAGATTCACCAACTGATTCTGTATTTATAATTAATACCTCTCTGCAATAATATTTAATGTTCAACTGCTTGAAGTCTGCCTTCTTACTCATTGGCCTTGTGAAGCCAGCTATGGGTTTTCCTCTACATCTTCTTGCTAATAGTGTAGGTCCAGGGACATAAGGGGCAATCAGATGCAAGGTCTGTCAACTGTGTGAGTGAAAAGGTGATATCAGAAACAAAAAAAGACATTTGAGTAGAGAGAGAAGATTTCCATATAGAATTGTCCCTTTCTACTGAAGCAGCAAAAAGAGCAGAAACTGGAAGAAGGAAAGAGCAAAGACTGAGCTTCAGTTGAGTACAGTGGCCCAACAGCATTGGGCCACTGTACTCAACACTATCATGTTACAGATCTAGAAGGACAATTAGATCAGATGGCCCTCCCAAAAGAGATGTCTCTGAGAATGTAATTCCTGTTTTGTAGATCTGTAAGATGCTTAAATCAAAGAAGGCTATCAAATGATATCTCCTTTTCCCCATTTTCCCCTCACAACTACTACTAGGTGAGATAGGTCGGATTGCGAGAGACTGTGGTTCAAAGTCATTTTGTGACATGGCATGTCTCAAGGTGGACTAGAAATCGGGTTTGTCCACTTATGATTTAACTTAATGTTTAAATCATAAAAAGTCTATTTTACATGTAATAAAGCTTGCATCTACAAGTATCTCTCTAATGTTCTAATACCTTCTTCCAGTAAGAAGAACAACTGAAATGTCCATTGTTAACATTTCTGTTTTTCATAAAACTCTTCTGAACTTAATACCTCCATCTCTGGTAATTATCATGTCTGTTTTAATAATTTCTTATGTTAGGAGTTTCTTCGAGGTCTATTCAAGACCCAAATCTGGCATTTGTCGATTCCATATTATGACACTTGAAACTGAAACTGTAAATAAGAAAGTTAAATTTATCTTGATTTATGTTACCCCTGTCCCCAGACATGTAGCCCAAAGCAAAAGCAACATCCCTGAATTTGTTCCCAATGTTCCAGTCTCATGAATTTTTCCCCGTGTACTGCATGTACAAGAACTCTTCATCAGAACCCATGGAAAGATGTCTATGGAGAGTCTCAGTCATCCAGGTCATGGTTGTCCCGAAGGTGCTTTTTCAAGAGGCAACTGAACTTTCTTTGTCTTTGAAGACATTTCACTTCTCTTCCAAAAAGGTTCTTCAACTCTGACTGGATGGTGGGGAATGGAAGGATTTATATTCCCTGCAGACAGCTGGTCATTTGCATTCTTTTAGAGAGTTGTTTAGGCCATTTGGAGGTTTATCTGTGTTTTCAGGGTCACCTGAGTAGTGCAAATGGGTGTGGAGTCTTCTTGCAAATGCTGAAAGGACTGTGTTATAGACTGGAGATAGATGATGTTGTATCACTCCCCCCTCTGTTGAGAGAGGGCTATTCAGTTTTTGACATAGGTGGCCTCTTTGACCACTCTTTCAAACCAGCAGTCCACTCAGTCCAAAATGTGGATATTGCTGTCTTCAAAAGAGTGGCCTTTGTCTTTTAAATACAGATGGACTGCTGAATTTTGTACTAATGGGTTTGTTCTCCTGTGTTATGCCATGTGTTTGTGAAGTGATTGTTTTGTTTCACCAATGTACAAATCTGCACATGTCTCACTGCATCATACTGCATATACCATGTTTATTTTTTATTTATTATGAAATTTATTTGATGCCCAACTTATATCCAATGACTCTGGATGGTTTAATTCCTCATCCTTGAATTTTTATTGCTTTTAAAATGATAACACACAAAAATGATACAAAACAGACAAATAAGTAATAAAAAGTAGATAGGTTTTTTTAAAAAAAATAAATGAAAACACATATTTATGCAAAATACATAAAGTCAGATAGGTACATAAATGTATTCAAAATAATGTTCTAATGTTTCATAATGTTGCATAGAGTCACTTTATAGGGGAGATGGGTGGCATAAACATTTAATAAATAAGATAATTTAGATAAGTGAATAATTACTATTATTTATTGGAATCATTTTTCTTCTTTTTGGCCAAACAGTTTGTAAAATAAGAGCATACAAGGGAACCAGATAGGATGTGGAAAGAAAAAAAAGTGAGCATTCAGGCAACAGTGGACTAATCCTGCTTCTCTTCTCTTTCACTTGGAATCTCATGCAATGACTGCTATCACCAGAGAGCTTAATTGGCTCCCCCCAACTCTGAAGGGTGATGCAGCCCTCAACAGATCACTGTTGCAGAAATACGATCTCTGCCAAGAAAAGAAATGGTGCAGCCCTCTTTGAAAACATTAGTGCTAGATCTTGAGAGATAAATGATTTCAGTAGCAGATTTCAGAACAGAAATAAAAGATTTAAAAATGAATAGAAGAGAGAAAATAATATAGTAATCAAGATGGATGATGTTCACGAGCAAGGACAAAGAAATAGCTGGGAAGGACGTAATATATCCATCACTGAGCAGGGGAAAGAGATGTGACTACTGGCAGTAACAGTTTGGATATGGTTAAACAGATCACAGAAATGATTAGCTACCGAACCAAAACATATATCCTATAGTTAATTTTTTGCTCTGTAATAATCCAGTTTTTCTGTCTCTGGCTTTCCCTAAATCCATAGCTCTGAGAACTCAGTGATTGTTTGCATTGTGATGCTTAAATGAGATTATCACAAGGTGTCTTTTTTTGTAATACATAGAGGAATTTGTTGTACCATGTTTGGTGTCATGATTTCCCCAGAGATTCTTTACAATAGCAATTGCTGTAAATAAAGGACAGAATCAAGACCTGTCTTGTAATAGGATTCTGTTTGCCTAAAGGCTGAAAACACATTCCCTTGACTGTGTGGTGTATAATAGTATTTTGGTGCTGTATAACAAATTGAACAAAAAGTATTGGAGCCTCAGCAGGGTAAGATAAAAATGCAATAGATAAATATATGTATTTAGGGAATTCAATCTGTAGTGCTAGGTCTATAGACCTAGTGCCTTGTGTGAGCTGCTTAGATATAATTCTTTCAAAAACTTTATGGACTAAGTTGGTTGGTCCTAGGTCACCAATGTGTATATAAAGTTGGAACTGAATGTCACAGAGGTCTCTGGAAAGAACAATCTACCACCTCTTTTTCCATTCCCCACTGTGTGTTTTGGTAATATAAAATTTCCCACTAATCCCCCACTTCATTGCTTGTGCCCAGCAGAATTGATGGTTACTTGATATTGTTTAAGTACTGTGGGGTTAGTTAAAAAAGAGAAGATTCAAGACACAATAGCAACCATTCTGGCCTGAGTTGGAGATAAATCTCCTCAGGTAAATTCTCCTCTGCTAAGACCTCTGTGCAATGTAGTGCCAACACATTTGAAGTGCATCTGGTTGGGAAGCTTGACTCAGCTATATTATCTTGGTGAAAACTGGGTCTGAGGGTGGTCTGAAATGAGATGATCCAAATAAATGCCCAAATTTAATAGAGCATTAATAGATCCAAGCAAAATCCATGCAGTTGAACATGTAGTTGCCAAACCACATAATTAGAAAGCATGAATCAAATCTTCTCTTGACTGGAATAAAGGGTGGTAGAGACAATCTTCCCCAACTGCTGTGCTTCATCTTCCATAATTATTAAGCATCATAGGAATCCAGAGACTGGAGTACAATTAGAGGAGAAGGCTATTTTACATAGCTGTATATTTCTTCTGAACACTTATTTTTGAGTACGTCTGGTGCCTATCGTTAAAACATGTTGACTTTCTTTGATTTAATGTGCTAGCTGATTCCCACTGATCTCCACTCCACCCTCTGTTCCGTAATTTAAATTCTTCCTTATTTTTTTCAATGAAACATCCACCACATTTCAGCTACAGAGACAAATGACAAAATGTTCTTATCATAATAACTCTGCAGGATATGGATTGTACATGCAAGCAACTGAATTTCTCTTAGTTTTGCTCAAGCAATTAAAAGGAGTTGCTCTGTTACCAGCTGTGACTACTAAAAACTCAAAAGATTCTGCCTCTGGCTCACTTTTATAGATATTATTATTAGTTTAGAAAAATATTCTAATAATAGAATAAATTAAAATCTATTGAACTAAAAATAATTCTAGTACAATGTTTCCAATTAATCCAGACCCAAATTGAAATGATTGGAAATTAAAAGAGTACTCTTCTTAGATACAAATAGGTTGAGTAATGATCTGAAGTTGCAAGAACGCATAAATCCTTTTTGAGCAATGCTTGCATGACATACAGCTCTGTTTACAGTTTCTGTCTTGGCTTTTGAGAGAGGATATGGGTAGCTGTCACTAAAACTTGAATCTCTGATAATGTCCCATGAATGGCTTCACATCCTTCAAAATTTTAAAATGATACCAGCAGAAAAGTTGATTTATGAAAAAATGTACTTAAAGTGCATTGGACTTTGCAAACAATGTACTTGAAAAGATTGATTTCTCAATTGGAGATATAAAAAAATTAAAGGTTCATTGGCCCATGTAATGATAGAGTCAACACCAGTCAATTACAAATAAGCAGCTTTATTTGGAACAGTTCACATCCTGCAACATGTAACAGCTTATATCCTGATGCCTTAAATATCACCAAACAACATTTATCTATCTCAAGTCCATGGGAAAGGTGCAGTAGGTGGATAAAAATTCCAAATCCAGTCTAAATATTTGGCTGACAGTGTGACCAATTATGACAATAAGTTATTTAGAAGAAATAATCTGAAATGGTTTTTGGAGAATTGCAAAAGCCAAAAAATCAGTTTATGTATGGCCTGCATTGCTTATAAAAAAAGCATTTGATTCATCACCACATAGTTAGATCAAAGATTTGGAAGCAACTGGTGTCAGTAAAAACATTAAAATATTTATAGGAAAAAATAATGAAGCAATAGAAGGTAAAACTGGTTTTTGGATATCAAAAATACGGGCTTGTCAGCATTAGAAGAGGCAACTTCCAGGATGACTCATTATCACCCTTAATTATTTGTTATTGCTTATGATCCCACTTTCAGTGATTTCATCAAACAGAAAAAAAAAGAAAAGAAAAAAAACCCTCACCTTTGCTTTATATGGATGATCTGAAGTTTTATGGAAAATCAGAAATTGAAATCAAGCCATTGATAAATACTGTAAGAATTTTAGCACTGATACAGCAATGGAACTTGATGTAAAGAAATGTGCTACAGTAACAATAACTGAGGGTAAAACCATAAATAGTAATGGGATCGACATACTGAATGGCTAAACTACCAGGAGCCATCAGGGTGAAGCCTATAGGTATCTGGGCATTTTACAGTTGGATAACATCAAGCATGGACAAATTAAAACTCTGATTAGAAAAGAATACCTCCAATGAGTAAGAAAATTGCTAAAGGCAAAATTAAATGGTAGAAACACCATAAAAGCCAACATTATCTTGGGCATACCTGTGATGGGATACACTGCTGGAATTATTAACTGGAATTACTAATAATGTGAACTGGACAGTTTGGACTACCACCACCCCTACCCCCCACCCCCCAAAAAAGAAAAAAGAATTGATGACCATTCACTGCATTACATCTCCTTCATGATACTGGTAGATTTTCCCCTTCAGAAATGGAGACAAAGATTTACTGCAAGACAAACAAATTGTCAAAGAAGAAAAGCATGTATTAGCTGATAATAATAAAAAAAATTGAAATGTTTAAAAAAATCACATTTTTTCCCTGGTTGATATTAATTTATTTCTATTTATTAGATTTCCCCCCCCCCGCTGCCTTTATTAGTTTATAAGTAACTTATGGTGACAAACATACATAGTACTCCTATTTTCCCCACAACAACCAGTTTGTGAGAGAGTAATTGGTCTAAAGTCACCTAGCTGGCTTTTATGCCTATAGTGGGACTAGAATTCACAATCTCCTGCTTTCTAGGCCAGCACCTTAACTTCTACACCAAACTAGCACAAACTAGCAAATTGTGTAATTTGCCACTAAAACATGGAATCCTGTCCAGCTTTCCTTGGTGAATTAATTGAAAGCATGGCGTTAAGACAAAAATGCATGGGATCATACTCATTTAAGCACATTATTATATTCTGCCAAGTTGGTCTTGCATCAATAATACATTACTCAATATTTCTAGTGGAATAGATGGGATATGAGATAACCATAATTGGATCTCTCAATATATCTCAGATCAGAAAAACTGAGGTATTGGGTCTGCCATATAATTCACAGAAAAATACAGTGTGTTTGTGGAAGTATAGAGAGGGCATAGGATTGCTAGAATATTTTGAAAGACCTCTGTGCAGAAGAATGAAAGAGGGAAAGGATTTGTCGTTTATGGTCCATGATATATTGAGGAGAGTGAATAAAACTTAGTATGGGTGTGCTAGTGATATTTTAGGAAGGAAATTCCAGATTACTAGCAAGAGGGTGGGAGAAAAGGCTGAAAGGTAAATATCAAGCTGTCAAAGCCAAGTAACTAATACATAAAGTTTTGTAAATATGATTTTTTTTTTCATATTTGGAAATCTTGTTTGAATTTTTATTATAGGGGCCTTTGTTGGCTTATTGTTTGATTGCATGTTCATCTCTTCGTAAAGGAAAACTTTCTGCTTGATATATGAGACGCTTCCATAGAAAGTGAATCCACAGTCCCGCAGATCTGCTCAGAGGAGCTATTGTTTTCATAGCACATAGTCATTTTTGACTACTTGGGAGTCTTTGTCTTCTTTTCATAAAGAAAAAGACATTTCTTGGATTCAATAAGAACTTTAAAAGTGGAAATACCAGTAGGAAGCAGCACAAACAAAATCTGCAGACACAGAAATTCCCTTTTTTATATATCAAATGCATGCTCTGAACACTATGCTTAGAAACTGTAGCTATGGCAGCACAGAGATTTTCTTCAAATTGCTTACAGCTCTTTCATTGTTGTCATTTTCATTTGTCCTGGCAGCTGGAACCAAAGCTTTCTTGTAATGTGTGCCTCTTTTTGTAGTTCTGATCTTGCCCTTTGCACCCCAACTTTAAATCTTTTTTTTCTGAACCTTCTATTTGGCCTAATATCTTGGTTTTTGTATGGACTTGCTTCTAGAGTGTACCTATGATTTCAATGACTCTGTCAAGCCAATCAGAAACCTTCCAGGGAGTTATAAATAGCAGCAGAATATAGAGAAAAGCATTGCCCACTGACAGGCCACTAGATTAAAGAATATTAAAAAAATGAATTTAGTTTTTGGAAAGGGAATAATAAGCTAGATATGTAGAAATTGGTAAATCAGCCTTAGAAAATAAACTAGCAAGAACTAGCATAGTTTAGTTAGCTGGATATGTGTTATGAATTTAGAAGCCCCTTGTTCAGCCACAAATAAATTAGAATATTTTGCAGACTTTGTGCACCATCTCTAATCTCAGCTTGATAGTACCAGAGACATCCATTGGGGGGGGGGGGGAAGGGGTGCCGATGCATTTAAAATATTCAAGATAACACCCATGAGACTACGATTAAACTCCCACCCCTTTTATGTAAAGAGGGGGCAAGGATTCAATTGTAGGGTTGCAGCCTCCATCATGAGTTTTTGGACTTCCCTTGCAGAGACCCAGGGATAGTACTGCTCTTCCTTCCTGCAGGATTCCAAGGATTCTGAGATAGTGGACTGCTTGGGTGAAGTCCTGCCCATTCCCCTCTGACCCTGTAAAACATGATTACTTTTTGCATCTGGAATTTCTAAACTCTCAGCTCTTATGATACAGTCCTTGATTTGTGACTGTTTAACATTACAATGGACCTCCCTGGGGATACTTACCACCTGATTCTGAAATTCTATGCTCCTCCCCTATTGTGACTCCATGTTTGGCACCTGGCAACCTGTCCACATTTATGGCCATTTGCAGCATCCCAAGTTCATATGTGTTTTACTGAAAACTAACTTCTGATTTTCAGCTAAACCGATCCATAGGGAACCATTTAATTGGGTTGGTCATGTGGATGACTTGATTTATGACTGTGATGGGTCATAAGCTCATAAGTAAAGGACTACTTGTAGTTGGGAAATCTAGCCTCTCTCTCTCTCTCTCTCTCTCTGTCTCTCTGTTTCTGTCTGTCTGTCTCTCTCTCTCTCTCTCTCCTAAATGAAAACTCGGCGAGCACACTCAGGGTTGG
>JANHFL010001670.1:17462-28465 GCA_032468155.1 Oxyrhabdium leporinum | reverse complement strand
CTTTCTGTCTTTCTTTCTTTCTTTCTTTCTTTCTTTCTTTCTTTCTTTCTTTCTTTCTTTCTTTCTTTCTTTCTTTCACTGCCCATTTCCCCTATAAGGGGAAATATCCTAGCTCTGAACCACAAAAGATCTTCCTGTCACAGCAACTGCATAATTAAGTGTTCTTTCATTTGTGGTAAGAGAACACCTAATCCATTAAGAAAATGGTTGTTTGCTAGGCTGAGAAGCTAATGTGTGAAAATGCTGTAGTGTAGATCTTCTGTCAGAAAAGTTATAACATGTTATAAATAATGTCCTTTTTAGTAACCAACTATCACATAAACAGAACTTCCACAGTAAGGACATGCTACTGAATTTTTTGATTTTATGAACGTTTTTAAAAAGGTTACTTAGCCATAAAATTTTAATTTGGAGGGAAGAAATGGAGTTCCTGGCAGGCAAGTACAGAGTGTGCGTGGGTATGTATTTTCATCAGCATTTTCATTCTGCTTTTATTTTCTTTATATTACTCAGCAAACTGAGGCAGTGATGTCATAGTATCTATTCTTCTAAGGCAGGAGTGTCAAACTCAATTTCATTGAGGACCACATCAGGTTTGTGCTTGATCTTGGTGGGCGGGGGTTGGGTGGGTGGGGAGGCGGAAACCCAGCTGGTTTGTTAGGAGGTGAAGATGCTTGTCGATCTTCTTTTGGGGACCCTCTAGGTTTTTTTCTTTAATCTTTCTCGAGGTTTGAGCAGCTACAGGCTTTTCCAGGTTTTTCTCCCAAGGGCTTGGAATAAAGACCAGGCTTTTTTTAAAAATAAAATAAAATATCAAAGCAGAAGGGTTTTCAGGGAGCTCTGCACCAGAGTCCTCCTGGTGAATGTCCCCTAAAAGAGATTCAAATGTTCCTTTGTGTCTCTGGATACCCCGACGTTGCAGATTTTTAGAGCTGGCGCAGGGGGTCTCGGCAGGGATTTGAGCACAACGTTAGAAGGGGAAGCTCCTCAAAGCTGGGCTTTTTAAAAAAAAAAAACAAACGAAATTCAAAACCAATTTACAGAGGCCGCCTCTTTGGGTATCTCTTCCTTTTTTTTTTTTTCCCCACTTGGATCATTTACTCAGGTGGGAAAATATTTCTCCAAAGGGAACAACCTCTGTGAACGCTCGGCCAGCTCTCGAGCGACGCCCCCGGGCACAGCTATGCCAGCATCTTGGTCCATCCAAGTCAGCCATTGAATTTACCTCATCGGGGGCTCGGCTCTCAACGAAATGCGGCTAGTCCTTAACCTACGACCGTTCGTTCAGCAGCCCAGGGCCGGTCCCACCCCTGAGACGCCCCGTGCACCGCATAACAACTGCAGCAGGGAAGAGCCAGGATCGCGTGGGCGCCGTCCTTAAGGACGGCAGCAACTTAACGACCGTAATCCTGGGCTCAGTTGCGGTCATAAGTCGAGGACTACCTGCCCAGGAGGCTGCAGAGCACCCCCCACGTTCTCTTTCAAAGCTGGAGGATTTTCCTGTGTGGTTTCCTCCCCCCCCCAAAAAAAATATTCCATCGGAAGTAGCGTTTATACTAGCCATAATCTGTTCGGATCCGTGTTTTTCCTCTTGGCAATCGAGGGCTGGGGGGGATTCTGGGAGTTGAAGTCCACACCTCTTGAAGTGGCCAAGTTTGAAAGAACACGGATCCGTACTGTGGCTTTTATATCTCTTGGGCTGTTCGAGTCGAGATCTAAAGCAATACAGGTAGTCCTCGACTTACAGCGGTTCATTTAGTGACCGAAGTTACAATGGCACTGAAAAAAAGGGACTTAAGGACCGGTTTTTCACACTTAGCGACCGTTGCAGCATTCCCCCCAGGGTCGCGTAGTCAAAATTTGGACGCTTGGCAACTGGCTCATATTTACGACGGTCGCAGAGTCCCGGGGTCCCGTTGATCCCCTTGGGCGACTTTCAGACAAACAAAATCAACGGGGAAACCCACTAGACTCGCTTCACAGCCGCGATACTAACTTATCAGCTGTGGTTGTTCACTTAATAACTCTGGCAAGAAAGGTCGTAAAACGGGGCACGATTCACTTAACAAACGTCTCGCTTAGCAACAAAAATTTGGGGCTCTGTCGTGGCTGCACATCAAGGTCTGTATGTAAAGTGTACAGGTAGTCCTTGACTTACGACTTGTCGCTTGGCGACTGTTCACAGTTACGGCAGACCTATCCTGGACCTAGCTACAACCTGGTTCCCAAGTTCTGTCCCCTACTGCTCACGTGCCCGGACTGTCTTGCTTAGTGACGGAAATGTTGCACCCAATTGTGGCCGTAAGTCGAGGACTGCCTGAAATTCCCCCCCCCCCCTTTTCATTGCTTCGATCTGATCCGAAGCCTTACTCGGCCCTACCGGCTTCCAGGCTTGCCCGGAATAGAAACCCTGCTTGACCTGAAGGCACCCCCAACCTAAGCCCGTGTCCCCCCCCCCCCGAGGAGGAAGGGCGAGGACTGGGGGGGTCCAGTGAGACAAAGGCTGCTTTCAAGGGCTTTTTGACGAGGGAGACCTCCTCACCTTGGTCTTAACACCGGCCTCTGCTTGGAGAAATTCCTCTGTGCTTAGGCAGCCTTGCCGAAAAATATCTGCGCTCCGCTCTCGGCCTCCCATGCTCAGGTTCACACCGGGCTGAACCGTCTCGGCCTAAGAAAGGAGAATCATTTGTAGCTCAGGGTTGAAATGAGGGGTCCTTGGTGCTCCCTGAGCTTGGTGGTTTTCCTGCAGACGGTTCATTATCCAAGCTGGAGCGGTGGCCTGGAGGTGGAGCTCTCGCCTCACAATCGGGGGGGCTGTGAGTTCGATCCTCGGTAGAGGCGGCTATTTGTCTCTCTGGGCAGGCTGAGAATATCTCTGCGGAACGAAACTCCTCATTGGCGACAGGAAAGGCATCCGGCCAATAAAACACTCTGCTAGCTCCATTCAGTTGCCCAGACTCCACCCCGCAAGGGATTATGGGGTCGTTAAAAGATGATGATGTAGATATCCAATACAAGCCAAGAAAAGAGCTTATGTGTCACAATGTTAACACGCTAGTAATATGAACTATATAGTTCATGCCATAAGTTGCATTATGGCAGTTGCAGCTGCATTATGACAATTGATATTGGCTCATCCTGATAGATGCCACTGCTGAATATTATTTATTCATTTGAACCGTTTTCTCTGAAATTCACTTGTGGTGTATACCACATGCTTTTATTTTGTCTCAAATAACCCCATGAAAAAGGACACAATGAGGTTGTTTGCTGAACCTCATATTTAGGGTTGGACCACCAGGAATCTCATCTGGCAACAAGCTCTTCAAAACCAGAAAGGCTAGTGTTAAGTGCAGGAAACCAGGAGTCCAGGCAGTAAAAAAATGAATACGGATTTATTGCATGCTAATATGCTCTGCAAGAATCTGAACTACTAATGGTCAAAGCCAATTGGTGATAAATGTCAATCGAATCCAAGGTGGGCTGAACTTAGATCTCTTGTGTGCACAAAGAAATTCAAGACCGATGACACATTTGACCCCTCCCTCAGGCTCAGCCTGATCATCTCCTACATCTAGGTATGTTTCTTAAAATTTGAGAGGGAGCATGTGGGTAAGATGCAGCATAGATTTCTCACCTCCCCCCCCCCCAAAAAAAGCACAAAATGCCACAGCTTTTATTCTGCTCATTCCGAAATATTCTTAAGTAAGACAAAGAACAAGTGAAATTAAGGTTTCTATTAGCAAGTCTTCATTGCATCCATTATTGAAAGCAAGATGTACACAGTGAGTTTGATGAAGAACAAGCTTACCCAGAAGAAAACAAAAATCACTAGAGGAATGATTTTGGTATTCTCCATATACTCAACCTATACCTGAACCCTGTTGTTAATCCATGAAATGCAACAGAATCTTCCCTGGAAAAATATGATTTTGTAGGAACTTTCCTGTTTTTGAAAGACTGGAAGGGTCCATGAATTCTTTGGAATTCCAAAGAATGTTGGAGTTACAGTTCAGTTTGGTGGTGGTGATAGCTCTGTTCCCCCCTCCCTCTTCCCGTAGCTATCAAGCCAAAAAAGGGAGAACCACACAGATTTCAGAAATGCATCTTTAATACTAGTGTTGAAAACTGTAGCAGTAAATTCCCAGCCAGACATACTGCAAAATAATTAAGGAGAAGCCTCTTTGAAATCCTTCCTTCCCACAGTCTCTCACAGGTCCACATTGAGAACAGAGGCTCTGGCTTCAACCCCTGGCATCTGCAGAGAAATCTGGGAAGGAGGATGGTCTTAACTCAAACCCTGAAAAACCACTGTCAAGGCAATAGATCAATGGATTACTTGAGAAGGCAACTCTCTATGTTCAGAAAGAATAGGTAATGAACAATGGAGTGCCCTTAAGCATACGCTCAAAGATGAAAGCTGACTACTAGTTCTTCTTCCTCTTTGCCTTTTCAAAACCAGAGCTGGAGCAGGAAGCTCAGAAAAGCTGGCATATCGGGGTGTGTGTGTGTGTGGTGGGAACTGAGGATACAGAAGAAGTTTCCAGCTCTGGCACAAATATGATTGTTGACCCAAAGAGAGAATAATTTGAAACCTCATTGGGTCCACAAGACTAAAGACATATGCATGCTGACAGATGGAAAACTTTAAGATCCAATTTTAATGGGGGGAAGGAGACACAGCAGAAAACAAAAATTCCTGAAATTATTCAAATTAGAATCAGCCAGGACAAAAAAGAGTCACAGAAACACTTAAACAGACACAGGTCTACAAGAAGTTGACCTGTGTTGCTGGAGTTAACATGTTTTCTTGCTTTGTTGCCACCTAGAACCTGTTTTACTATGATGTATCTTTCTTGATTTTTAAATGTTTGGCTGTGTGGATTCTCTTGCTTTGATCTCCGACTCACCTCTTCAGTGTACAGATGCTGCTATCAGTTTGTAAATCTAAGGTTTGGGGTATATTCCCAGTTCATGTACATAAGAATAAAGTCACGAACAGTCAGGGCAACTTGACTATGCAGTATGCATGTAGGACTTTAACTTGAGATAGTATTCGATAGATGAGAGTAAACCATTTATTTATTACATTTATATTGCTCAAGTCACACACAGGTAACTCTTGGTGGCCTTGTTTATTGAGTTCCTTCTGGATGGAGAGCTTGAACATCACTACTGAAACCCAAAGGGGGTGCAGACCATATGGCTCTATCTGCCAAATGTACTGTTATGAAAATGAAGAGATTTGAGATGATTTCTTTCCCACCCCCCTCCCAGAACTGCATAAAGGGTATTATTTGTGAAGATGTCCAGTGTCTCAATCTCAGCAACTTTAAGATGTGTGGACTTCAAATCCCAGAGTTCCCCAACTGGAGAATTCTGGGAATTGAAATCCACACATCTTAAAAGTTGCTGATATGGAGAAATAGGACTACGGACACTGGAAACCTTCACAAATAATGCTTCTCTACAGCAAATACTGCATTTTGGATTGAGTATATTCCCTTCCCTAGTACAGTAACAACACCAAACTGCACCAAAATAATCCGCTATTGTCAGAAGCTGCGCTGTCTGATTCATCCTTCTTCACCTACAGTTCCTCCCTATATACTATATTTCAACTTAAAAATAAGCTCCATTGAATCGAGTAGGCATTATCTCAAAGGGAATGGTGCTGATGCAAATGCAGAGTTTGTAATAATTCCATATTTTGTTTTTAATTCAGCCAAGCCATCTTGACAAGTATAAATCAAATTATTATTTATAGATGGTGATAACAATAAGGACACAATGATATAGCTGCCGCTTTAATAGTAAGGATATTTTCTACTGCATCTTGCGTCCAAAATTTTAAGCATTTCTGAATGCTTTGATGTACATCTTCACAACTACGGTTGGCTTGAAGGGACACAAATAATGTGATCTAACGGAGTTAAGCTTATCTGACTTGCTCGAGAAATAGATGGAACATCACCTTGAATTTCCAGAGAAGAATACCTTATCAGTAAATAAGAAAAAAAAATGAAATTTGTTTTTAAATATGGGAGTTGGGATTATTTATAAATTGGATTATATTTGTTCAGTTCTATAGTATATTCTGTGCTTTTTAATGCTCCCCCCCCCTCCTACAACATTTGTGCAGTCTATAACAAATGTCATGCTGGAAGCATTTTCTGTTGATTCAAGGATGGGTGGAGAGAACGCGGCTACTACAGAGAAAGGCCTGTAGTTCGCAGGTTTTTCATAAGCAATGTGTGTTTACTGCTGCAATAAATAACTTTTAAAATAATTGGACAGATTTTAAATTATGGGAGCTGTCTGTTTTTAAAATAGATTTTGGGGTGGATTTACGCTCCTGGTTCAAACTTTAGGGAAGAATTTAGCGTAAGCAATTCATGTCTGAAGTGATGTGAAAGTTCAGTTAGTGGTCTGTAATGGCTCGGGGCCAAACTACACATTACACTCTAGACACAATTACATCCCTGAAATGTTGCTAATAAGCTTGAGAATGACAGAGCCTTCCTTCCTTCCTTCCTTCCTTCCTTCCTTCCTTCCTTCCTTCCTTCCTTCCTTCCTTCCTTCCTTCCTTCCTTCCTTCCCAATGACTCCTTGAACTGTGAGCAACCTTGGAATTTTAGTGAAGAATCTGCCTAGCACTTTTTGAGATGGAAAGTAGGAAGCAGAGGAAATCTGTAGCAATGGGATATGATCTCAACTGAATTGTTTTGGGAATTGAAGGAGGCAAGGTGGTGGCCTCATGACATATTGCAAGCAGGTAAGACTGATTTTTTCAGGACAAAGGTTTGAAGTGGTTTGGTATCTGTATGACCAGAGGTAGTAGCAAGGGAAGGTGTATTGAGCTAAGAGCAAAACCTACATGTTTATTTTCCCATCCAACTGAGTGAGAAATTGTTCTATTACAGCTCAAATATTTCTACCAACCCCTAATTATTTAGGGCTATGATTGCTGATTTTCTGCTTGTCGATTACTGTACTCCCTCTCAGAACCATATTGTATCTATTGGCCTTGGCTTATCTCAAAACGCTGAGCAGGATGGGACCCGATACGTATTTGGATGGGAGACCACCAGGATCTCCAAAGGCTTAGACTAGATTGATGGAAAGGAAATGACATTATGTCTATGGAGATTCTTTTTCAGTTTGGTTCTGAACTGAAGAAGCTTTGTGGATGAGAAACAAAACATTTTCAAGGGAAAAAACAAAAGCAAAGTCCAGTTGCCTTTTGGAAAAACACCTTTGGGACAAAATGACACGATCTCTGTAAAACTGCCCAGGTAAATGAGACCTAATGTCATCCGGAGCCAAGGCTGAGCTCAGCTTGAGAGATTCTTTTAATAGAGCAGCTGAGATTTCAGAATTTATCAAGCCAGATTGTTCATTTATTTCCTTTTTACAACAACTCTTTGCTCCCTTCCTCTCTTCCCTCAATCTGTTCTCATCCCATATCAGATTTTTGATAGTAGGTTTGAATCCTGCAATTTTTCATTATTGTTATTTGGGATCTGATACAATTCCCTACTACAAACCTGGGCAGGTCACTAACATACTGAATGTCATGAGATTTTCTCGCAGATAAATGTGTTTAAATATAACAGCCCTAAAGAGTTTTTGAGTAAAAGGCATTGTTTTCTGTGATTCCATTGCTATTGGAAGGAATGTGCACCAAGCCAAGTGCCTCTGCTTTTTCTCATATGTGGAAAAGAAAACCGAACTTCCTTACAGATTTACCAATTAACAGAGTTGGAAGGGACTTTGTAGGTCATCTAGTCCAACCCCCCCAAGCAGGAGACCCTACACCATTTCTGATAAATGGGCAGATCAATCTCTTCTTGAAAGCCTCCAATGATGAAGCTCCCACAACCTTATATCAGAGTAAACTCTAATGAATTCACAGGGACTTTTTTGGATAGACACATATAGGATTCCTCTGTAGTTTCTCTTGAGCTGGGAAGACAAAATGTACAATGCATATTTAGGTATTATGTGTGTATGTGCTCGTTTGTGCATGTCCGTGTTGCTGTGTCTACAGATAGCTACACACACACACTTTTAGAAGCATCAAACGCTACTTTAGATTAGCTTGTTTCTGGATCAGCAGGAATCTTCTAGTCTCTTAAGACATATATTTATTAGAGTGACTAAAAGACTGAAAGATTAAGACTTGGAAGGAAAATGTTTCAGCTCCTGCTTTTTACAGTTGATTGGATATGAAATATCTATCTGGGGCTACCATTTCTAGGCTGCAAAAATGGGGATGGTCACTAGATGGCAGCAAAAGCTGCGGGGGGGGGAAAAATCTTGCTGGTCCCCAGGTTGATTGCAGCACAGGTGTGGTAGGCTTAATCTACTTATCCCACAGCATCTGTATTATACAGTGATGGTTTCAGACTATCTAGACTGAAGTCAGCCTCTGTGGTAGACACAGTGAGATAGATCAGGTAAACGAAGAATATTTCATTGAGATCAGCTGAATCTTGCAAGATTGTTTTCTTTCCTTCGGATACTCCTAGGAGGGAGGGGGAGGGGGAGGAGGGGAGATTTACTAATAGCCGCCTCCCTCCCTGGTTATAACACATGTTTCTGCACCTGTGGCTTTCTGAATGGCTTCAGGACGGATTCTCCAAAGTCATCTCCCTGACTCCTACAACTGTCCTGTTCTAGGCCGAGCCATCACACAATAGCAGCTGACAATGATATTTCAAAGGACTAAGGAGGCAGGCAGAATGCTCGGATGAGCAGTGCGCCCAACTGCCAGGAGAAATACAGGGAAGGTGAGAGCTTACCTGATAGATACAGAGAGTGCCAATGCAGATTGAAACTCCTGAGTCCAGTGATCCAGAAGAAGAAATCCACATAGTCCAATCCACAGTCACAGTTGTAAGGCACAAGAGAAAGAGATAGGTAGTCAGGTACAGGACTGGTAAAATGGGGTGTCAGACCACCCCCCTCCCCAAGAAGATCAGGCAGGAAACATGACAGGATTATTATAAGACTATATTAACAGAGTCTTGCAAGTTTGAAAGTACAAATATCCCTCTGTCTCCCTTTACCGCCTGATGAATAGGACAGATCCACGTTCCTTTGCCTCTTATTCAGAGGTGGGCTGCTGCCCCTTTTATCTTTTTTTTTTCCCAATGAGTTTTTTTATTTTTATCTCCAAACAATTCTTCTGTTACACGGTGAGTCCACTGGGTACAAACATTTACAGAAACAATTCAAAATACCATTCTATTCTTATATTATCGTTTTCTAATCCATCATATATTATTTATTTTATCAATCCTCGCACACTCTAATATTTTTATTTTCTTGTTTCCAGATTATTTCAATTTTCCAATTCTATGCCAATGCCCTTCTAACTATAATTAAAACATACAAATTGAATAAACATTTTCTTAAGTTTAACTCGCTATACGTGACTACACAACGCTTTTATCAATCTTTGTTCCTCTTCAGTTAGTAATTTCTTTATAAAAACCATGTCTTTTCACTTACTTTTCTTAGCTAGTCTGTGTTTACACATATAGATACTCTTAATTCCTGGCTGTCTCTGAGCTCACCTTTTTCATTCAAGCTGTATTTATTTCTAATAATATTTTCCCTGTTAAAATTGTTAAAGTATACCAATACTTCCATCGTCGGAGGCTAGACTGGGCTTAAAAACATATTCTCACATTTAAAATCACCGTCATCTGAAATCAATAATCTTATTTTGTTATAATTCTTAAACTCTATTGCAGGATTCAGTCCAGATTTATTAATTAACCTTAATTTTAGTTCTTCTTCCATCATATTACTTGTAAATAAGTCCCGCTGTTGATTTTCTCTCTTCCATTTCTGGATACCTCCTGTGGCTTTGCTAAAAGATGATTATACCCCAACTTAGTCCGTCTTGCCCGTTCTTTCATGCGTGCACCCTCAGGTGCAACGCCATTTTGCGCATGACTCTTCTTTCATTCGTACACCCTTGCTTATCCGGTTCCAAGAGCTATACGTCACTCTTCCAAACTCCACCCACCAAGCAAAGACGCTGCTGTACGTATGACGCTTCTCTCTAATTGCTCGGGTGCCGCCGTTGTAAAATTATAATTGTGCATTATCTCTGAACATTGGGTAAGGACCAAGAGGATGAGCACAAATGAGACAGCACTCCAATGAGGAAGTAAATAAATACTAATAGAAAGACTGTGGTACAAATTTTATGGTCCTTCATCGAAAATAAATGTACCACTCACCCTTTATTTTTATTGAGCCAGTTCCTGGGAGGTTAAGGTTTGGTTATTCTAAATGTACTGTCAAGTGATTACTTAGATGCATTCCATTTCACATTGCAACAGCTCATAAAGAAGGCATAAATAGACTGCTGTAAGAGCTGGTAACCTTGGCACAACCATTCAGTGGGACTACTAAAATGTTATTTATTATGATAGAAGCTCCATATACATACATTTCTTTAGAAATGGAGCCAGTAAAAAATCAACAACAAAGAATTGAGAGAGAAGTCTACATATAATAGGAGAATGACAACGAATGCATAATGGTATCTTGGAAGGGATTCAAACTTGTATAAAACAAAAGCCTTTTGTAATAGTATCTTTAAGGCCTTATTCAATTACTAGTTTGAATGAGCCTGCTTTTTGGAATACAGACATTAGCTATTGGTCTGTATGAAACACTTGAACATGATAATTTCATAATGGTACTGCTGGCTATTTGAAGTAGTGAATTTAAAATATGTTTGCCTTAGATCTAGCAGGTGTTTTATTTATTTTTTTTAAAAAGATTGATAGAAGATATCAGTAGTTTGGATTTCAAAGATGGGAATGCGATTGAGGCATCAAATTTCCAGCTATGTCAATTTTGTCACTCTAAACTTCGGAGGCTCCCAGATTTGAAGACCTTTTACCGGGAGCTGAAGACCCTACTCTTCCGACAAGCCTTTCCTGACTGAGGGGTTTTTAAAGCTTTTAAAGCAATTTATT
>JANHFL010001669.1:202660-216821 GCA_032468155.1 Oxyrhabdium leporinum | reverse complement strand
GGCAAAATTAGGCCCACCCCCAAAAAAGTAGGATTGGGCTTATTATTGGGGTGGGACATGTTTTCTGAGAAACCTGGTAACAATGGAAAAAGAAGATTAGAAGTTTGGTTATATAGCTCATTTGTGGCCACAAATCAGTACTAAAACTAAAGGCTATTTAATATAAACCTAAAATCTATTAATTGGCACAGATAAGTAACAGGTTTTCCATTCAAGTACATCCAATGCAATTAAAATATCAGATTAAGAGACTGTCATAAAAGTCCCTACAATATACTATCATCAGTTCAGACTATTAAATATTCTATAATTCTTTAGCCTTTTGCTTGCTGTTTGTGAATACTGGGTAGTATCCAACATATGTGGAAGGTATCTAGGTAGGGGAAAAGCTGTTTTTTCTAGTTAAAAAAAAAGATAAAGGTTTTGCTGTCAGTCATGCATGCCTCCAGGGCACTGTGCTCATCTCTGTTTCTTGGCCAAGGGAGCCAGGTTGTCCAAAGATAATTTTCGTGGTCACATGGCCAGCATGGTTATATGTCAAAGGCATATGGAATACTGTTACTTTCCCATCAAAGTGGTACCTATTAATCTACTTGCATCTGCACGCTTTCGAACTGCTAGGTTGGCTGGAGCTGGGGCAAGTAATAGGAGCAAGTAATGCTGCATGGAGCTCGGGTCTCAAACCCAGGCTGTGCTGCCATGTTAGTGAATCTATACAAAAATGTTCATGTTCAAAAAACATATTAAAAAATATTAATAAATACAAACTGTACCAGCTTAGTGTTTCATTTTATTAGAAACACATTTTACCAGATAAGGACAAACTCTTAATTTTGTACAGTTATATACAACTGGCCTTAAAGAAAATTAAACTTGCAAAATATGAAACCAGTAATTAAACAATGCACATATACAGCAAAACGCCCAAATCCAGAATAGGCTCCCCTGTCCATCAATTCTGTATGTCAAAATACAGAATACCAATTCTGTATGGCAAAATACAGAACTGCAAGTGCTGAAATAATGGGTTAAAGATTGTGAGGAAGTAAGTGCAGATAAAAAAGTAATTAGCAAAAGAATAAAAGTTTCTTTGATATACAAATTCTGCCTTGTAAAGATTATCCTACTTATCTACACAAATACTCTAAATATGAAACACAAGTCTGTCAAAGTAATTGTCATGTGGTCATTAGGTCAACCATGTGGTAGCGAAGGCTGCCAATCCATACACACATTGGACATTTCATGGAATGGTTGAATTGAAATGTTTTACAATATTTGCAATTAATACTTATTGCTTAACTTATTCATTCATTCAACTTATATGCCACCCATCTTGCCTGCAGGCAACTCTTATTAACAGAACTTATATGAACAGAACCAAACAAATCCATTAATATTTCCCAAAGTCCTTTGCATCTACCCAGTTATAACTATAGCCAAACAATATGCAGTATATTCTTATTTACAATTTAAAACTGCCATTGCTTTCACCCAGTTAAATTGCTTCCAAGATGAGCAAGATTGAAAGTAATGTAACTGTTATACAAAAAGTCTCAACTCATATTTGGATTCTACCTCAACTTTTAAGAAAATTCAGGACAATATCTACAGGTAATCCTCAATTTATGACTACAATTGAGCCCAAAATTTTTGTTGTTAAATGAAGCAATTAAGATTATTGCCCCCTTTTACGACCTTTCCTGCCCCAGTTTTTAAGTGACTCACTGCAGGTGTTAAGTTAGTGACATGGTTCAGTGAATCTCACTTCCCTATTGACATTGCATGCTCAGAAGGTTGAAAGAGGTGATCACATGATCTGGGACATTGCAACCATCATGAATATGACTCAGCCAAGCAGAATTCCGATCATGTAACCATAGGACTGTTGCAATGGTTATGTGAAAAATAAGTCACTCTTTTCAGTGCCAATGTAACTTTGAAGGGTCACTAAATGAACTGTTGTAAGTTGAGGACTACCTGTACAGGATTATATCTTCCTGTTCTCCTAGTTGCCCTATGAAATCTGAGTTAGCATGATTGGCTTGAGGTCACTCTGTTGGTCACACACGTGGATAAGATTTGCATTAACCATCAAGTGTGCCAACAAAACTGATCTAATAATTTTCTTTTAAACATACTCTGGTTTGCTTTAGTTGCATTCTAAACCATTTTTCTAATGTGTAGCATGACAATGTGCAAGTTCACACTGAAAAGGAACATGCAAAAGTGTCCATATTACTGGAAAAGATTAAAAAAAACCCTGAAGATAGATAAATCCTCTAGATTCCAGATAAAAGTCAAGAACAAGTCTGTTTTATTCAGCTTAATATTTAAAACATATGTTGTAATCATCACTCTGAAGTTCATATGAATACTTACTGGGTCTGCAGTTTGGTTAAAGTGTTTTTAAGAGGTTTAAATTTATCAGATTAGGAGATAAATATATGGGAGAAGAGATGGATAAACTTATTCAGTAATGATTTTAACTTTTCAAAAGTACCCTCATTAATTTTTCCAGTGCTTAGAAAAGGCATGTTACCCAGTTAATTGGCTTTTTAAAAAGTAGATGAAGTGTTTTATAAACAATTTGATTATAGATTGCAGCTTTACATTTTACAACAAGCAATAATTTTAACTGAATTCAGCAATCAATAATCAATAAAATGAAGACCTAAAATTCAACCATTTTCTTTAAGACAACGAATACTGGAGGTATAGAATTTAGCATTACGTAATCCAGCTTAGCTTTACTAAACAAATATTGGCTTTTCTTTGCTTGATAACATAACAAGACAAAAATAATAATTCTACGGAGTGACTGAATCTCTTATTTCCCTCAAAGGGAACATGTGGAAGATCTATGTTTCCTTATATAGTATATCATCCTATCTAATTTTTCACAAATGTTCCCTTTTCTTTATCTACACATCACTAAACTAATTCAAAACAAAGAGAGTGACAACTGTGGGCTATATTTGCTATATATAATGTCAATTACTGACAAGTGTTTTAATCAAAATTATTATCTGTATAATTATTACACTGGGTCAATCTGCATTATACACCGGCTCTTATTATGATGCATTTCTTTTTCAAAAATTCATGTCAATGCCTTATCAGGTCTTCAGTAAACTTATGGATATGGTACCTTGTTTGGAACAGCTGAGAATTCAAAAAAGCAGGTTGGGTATTTCTAAAAACAAACCAAGATTGTCCATGAGATTGCCAACTAGAATTCTTTAAGTTCCAAAAGAATGTTGTATTTATAACACCTAGTTCTCCTGAAACTGCACATAACTAACATATGCTACCAGACTATTCCTGGTTTTCAAGCAAACTCACAATATTCTACACCAGTTTTGAAACAATCAGTTTCTCATTTGTAAAAGCAGAGTACAATATTATATACTTTCTTCTAGTCCATATTCATGTTCTTGCATTACAAATTATAATCTGAAATAACTCTGGGGGCAACATATTTGACTCTCTTAACATTATCAATCAACAAAAACACAATTTTCCAAGGAGGATAAAACTACAAGTTGAAAAAGTCTTCAAAGCTGCCCAACAAAATCCAAAAGAAATAATACTAGATTAAACCGCTAAGTATTACAACTTTCATGCCACAAGAGTTGTTTCCTAGGATAAAATTTTTAAAAAATTGAAAACAAACAGTGCAAACAACTGAGAAACAAATGATAACAAGGTCTCATGCTTCTGCTCTAAAACCCACTACTTTGTATACAGAAAGTTGAACACAAATTAACTATTTATTCAACTTAATGAGACATCATTATATTTAATCTTCCCGGTAGCCAAAGACAAAAGTATAAACATTCCAGATGGACTTTAAGCTGCTTGATGACAACAACAGACTCAGGACCATCCTGTGACTTTGAGGAAAGGAATAAAACTACTATAGGCAGCAGGATCAGAAAAGTAGCTATGAAAAAGTTAAAGAGTGTAAACTGTGGCTTGTGCTGTGCATAAGTATTCAAACGCAATAACCCAAATGGAAGAAAAACAAAACAAGCCTAACTTTGTGCAGAAAGAAACCTCTCTTAGGCAGAGATAGGCCTCAAGAGCCTGGGACCTTAGAGGAACATTATGCCTCCACCAGCCTCACCTATTCAAGGTAAACAGGTATTCCCAGTCAAACTACTGCATCTCCATAGTTAACTTCTCCCAGGAATCCAGGCAAATACTTTTGAAAAGAAAACAGCGGGGAGAAAAATACAAACAAACGTCGTTTGCAGAAGCGTGGCTAAGACCCACTTCAGGCAGCTCTTTCAGAAAGGGCAGCGGCCACCATTCCCCGTCCCGTCCCGTCCCACCCGCCTTTCCCCAAGAAGAGCAGCAAATGCCATGACAAGCTGTTGCCCCTCGGAGTCCGCGCAACAATGTGCCCAGCCGTCACCCCCCAAAACGCCCGCCTCGGCTCCGGAGGAACGCGGGGCCGCCTCCCCGCCACCCTGGGGATAAGGGCGGCCTCGCCCGTGTGGCCGGCCGGTCGGTCAGGAAGGCGCTGCCCTTCGCCCTAAGCAGGCAGTCGGCCTCGCCATCAGGAAGCCCTCGGGCCTGGCAGGGGCGGCAGAGGCTCCCCCACACACACACCACCACCCCCTTCCTTCTCCTCCTCCTCCTCCCGCCTCGTTTACCCGGGTTGTGGCTTCTCCCGCCGGCGGGGCGTCAGTCGACGGCGAGGAGTGGCTCCGGGCAGCCCCGCAGCAGCGGCCGCCGCCGCCCGCTCGAAAGGATGGAAGAGCCCGCGCGCCTTCCTGTCCCGTCTTCCTGTCTGTCGCCCGGTCCGTCAGTCCGTCGGCAGCCCCACCTTCGCCGGCCCGCGCACGCGCCACCCCTCCCCTTCAGCGCGCGCCGCCCCGAGCGCGAGGCGAGGCCGCTCTCGCCAACGCGCCCGGCTGCGCCCGAACTGGGCCAATGGCGGCGGCGGCGCGCACTTACCTCAGGCGGGAGCGAGCGAGGAGCGAGAGCGGCGGGCAGCGGCGGAATAGGGCGGGCTCGCGCCCCCTGTGCCCCTTGGTCTCTTTCTCATCCAGTCTGGGGCAATCGCCTTGCTTTTCAGGAGGCGCGACCGGGTCTTCCGACTTGTACTACGCGTTGCCTCGGGAGCGGAGTGGAGTGGAGTTATGGGCTTTCCAGTCCTCCCTACTTGGGAAGAGCCTGATGGGGCAAGACGCGGGAAAGACATTGTCCGCACCCACCCAGCCACCCCCGGCAGCCTGCTGAAGCCTTCGGAGCGTCTTCGATTAGATGAATATAAATGTATTCATCGATATATATGTGGCATATACGTGGGTGGGTTTCGTTGTGGTTGAATATGGATTTCTTTATCGTTGGGGACGTTGCAATTCTATAGAGGCGCTTTTTGCTAGTTGGGCGGTCCTAGAAGTAGCCCTTTAATTCGGTGTTTTTCCAATCTTGGCAATTTTAAGATATGTGGATTTCAACTCTCAGAATTCCCCACCCAGCATGCCCTTATCTTAATGTTGCTTAGGTCGAAAAACACTGATACAAATGCATACATACTATATCTATACATGTATTTTACATGTATTTTAATAAATTAAAGGAGTTGCACAAATCACTTTTATAGGCTTCTAGTAAACCATACAAATGAGACCAGTGACCTTCATTAACTGAAAGGTGTAACTTCTCTTTGGCTCTCCTAGTATTTATTTGGTAACCCAAGCTTGGTTCTGTCCTGACCAATCAATAGTCACAGTATCACATTCAAGACTGGAAAATTGTGAAAATTAGGGTTGAATAATGAAACCTTTGTCCTAAAAGTACATGTTTTGAAGAAGGGGCATACAGTAGTTGTGATAATATGTTGGCTTTTAATTTGTGTAATTTAATTTGTGTATACCTTGCCATTCCGAAAGTAATGGTGGGGGATTGTCAGTTGGTCCAGAAGAGGTGAAATTTTGCAGAAAATGAGTTTGCTTTTGATAGAAAAGATTACACAGAAGAACATGAGAAAGAAAATAAAGGAAGTGACTTATTTGCAGGATAATGATTTTGAAACACTTTAGTAATCTAGTAGTAGAAATTACGGTCATTTCTGTTCTCAGCCACTATAGCTGTTACAAAGTGTCTTAGAAGATAATGTAGGCTCTAAACCATCAATACTATCAAAGAACCTATATCTCATCTAATAGAATTAAAAATACCAGTTTTTTCCCAAAAAGGATGGATGTGGAGTTCAGGATTTATCCTGAGCTGCAAATAGTTTATTTCTGAATTTCAAATGGTAAGAGAGCACTTGTCCACCCTAGATGAGTTCAAATCACCAGGACCAGATGGATTGCATCCCAAAGTTCCAAATGAACTGACAGACATGGCCTCAGAACCACTGAACTATATCTTTCAAAGATCCTGGAGCACTGGGGAAATACCAACGGACTGGAAAAAAGCTGATGTAGTTCCCATCTTCAAAAAAGAAAAAAAATGAATCTAGAAAGAAGAAATTTCTTGACAGTTGGAACAATCAGTGGAACAACTTTCCTCCAGAAGTTGTGGGTGCTCCAACACTGGAAGTTTTTAAGAAGAGATTGGACAACCATTTGTCTAAATTGGTATAAGTTTTCCTGTCTTAGCAGGGATTTGACTAGAAGACCTCCAACATCCCTTCCAACTCTGTTATTCTGTTCTGTTCTATTGGTACCATGAGTATGACCGCTCGAAAGCCATTGATCTGGGATTTTTAATCATTGGCTTCAGCTTTTGTTATTTATTTAATTCATCTATTTTTCAAATGTGTATATATTTTAAATCTTAAAATCAGCTCTTAGTGGCTTCCCGAAAAAAATAATAAAATCACTACAATAGCAGCAGATCAGAAGAAACATACAATAATTCCAATTCCAATTCAGAAAATGGAACACAATGGACAAATACAATTCAGTGCCAAATAATTTTTGTCTATGCTTTGCGTGACTGTTCAGAAGTGAGACCCAACAAAATCTTTTATTCCAAAACAAGCATTCCTAGCACTATAACTTAGTTTATTCAGTACATAAGTTACAACAGTATTTAAGTCATCAACAATATATATCCTCCCTCCCCAAAGTTAATTCTTAAAGTGAGACAAAATTCCTTTGGAAGATTTTTACAGCCTAGTTGTAGATATGAAAAAAGCTGTTCTCTTTAATCCCAGCTATTTTTGGGACAAACCAGAGAGCTTCTGTAGATAATAGCTGGCCAAGCCAGTCAGCAGTATAGTTAGACAGTAACCTTGATTTGCTCTGAATAAAAACCTATGATGGGTCTAACAGCTATGCAAGTATGTGCTTTGCGTGTAATGCATATTATGTAACTTCCAGGTTTCAAACATCACTAGTATTTCGAAACTTAATCAGAAAGCTACTGGGTGTAAAGTTGAAGCTTTGTTTCGAATTGGGGTGACTACATAATTGGTACATACTGTTTTATGTAGTGATCTAAAGGAATTGAGAATTCAATATTTAGAAGTGCTGACTGGTAATTCTGAGAGTTGCAATCCAATACTTTTGAAAACTGGGGAAACCTTTCTTTTGCTAAACTGCTTAAAATACAAAATGCCTACCTTTGTTGACTGCAGTCAATAAGAACAAGTTCTTGGCATGTTTTTCTCTGTTCTGTATTTCTTTTTCATAACTGTAGCCAGCTGTTAAATCCTTTGGTTACTAAGTTTGAGATGTCAAGTATATATTGATTTTTATAATTTGACATCTTATTTATACTTTTCTTTTGCAGACACTTATATGAAGAAAACAGAGACTTGCTAAAGAACTTGAAGTCTAAAATTAGTTGCTGCAGGAAACAGGAGGAGGGTTGGTGTTTCACTTGTAACAGCTGTGTATGAATATGTGCAATGGCAGCTACTTGAACTAACTAAACAGATCCTCCCATGAAACACTAATCTTCAAACATCCTCAGGTTTTCAGAAATGATTTCTGCGGACATTTCTACCTTTGGCACAATTTGCTTTGTTTTTAATAGCCTCTTCTATTTTATCAGCACATGTTGGAGTTCTCGCCTCACAATCAGGAGGCTGTGAGTTTGATCCTAGGTAGAGGCAGATATTTCTCTCTGGGCACAACGAGAATATAGCTGCTGAACAAAACTCTGCATTGGCGACAGGAAGGGCATGTGGCCATTAATTAATTACTCTGCTAGCTCCATTCAGTTGTCCAGACTCCACCCCGCAAGGGATTGTGGGGTTGTTAAAAGGAGATGTTTCCATTTACTTGTAATTAAATTATTGCAATAGGAACCTCTCTTGTTATATTGAGTAAATGCCTTGAAAATCCTACATAGGAATCTCTGTCCCAAAGAAGGCTACATAAGATATGTGATTTCTCTTTTTATTTATAAACATTATTGAAAATATTTTATTAAAAAAAGATATGTGATTTTTCTACACAGAAACTACTTTTAATAGAAAAAACATACTATGAGGTGAGATTCCATCTGCAGTATAAAATGGGACATCATTTGAAGTGGCCTTGTCTCATCCGAGTTATTTGGAATAACGAATGAACAGTTGCAGGAACTGGGCATGGCTAGTTTAGTGAAGAGAAGGACCAGGGGAGACATGATACCAGTGTTCCAATATTTGACGGGCTGCCATAAAGAGGAGGGGGTCAAGCTATTTTCTAAAGCACCTGAATGCCAGACAAGGAATAATGGATGTAAAATGAACAAGGAAAGATTCAAGCCATCTGTCAGAAATTGTGTAGGGTTTCCTGCTTGGGCAGGGTAGGAGTTGGACTAAATGACCTACAAGAACCCTTCCAACTCTGTTAATCTGTTAACCCAAGTAGGATGTACGGTACGGTTATGAATCATCTTGCATGTTTTGAAGGGTTTCAGTTTCTGCAAAGTTACAATGGCATCTCATTATGTGATATTGTCTAATGTCCCATCAGCAACAATGCAATATTTTAGTTAACTCTCCTGATAAGAGGAATAGCAGTAACAACATAAATTAGTCTTTCTCAACAGTTCTGTCAGTGGGTGGTAGGGATTTGTGAGAGATTGTGATTGAAGAAAAAATAAACATTCTTTTTTGATTTGATGTGCTATATGAAGCTATCACTTAGTGGTGTAAACTTTTATGCACTGCAAATCAGCTGCTGATGTGCTTTGCTCTTGTAGTAAGTGTTGCAACTGTGAATTGTGTTGGTTTGAAGTGAATTGTATTACGAAGTTTTCATATTTATTATAATTTTTATGCAGGGGTTCCCTGAGGTCTGAAGATTATTTCAAGAGTTCTTAAAGATGTCTAAAAGTGTTACTTGTTTTTTATTTATGAATTAAGGTATAAATCAGGTAATGGAAAATCAAAATGACAAAGCTTTTTCTTTTGTGAAATCAGAGAACAATTGTTTTTTTTCTTTCCCATCTGTTTTAATGGATATGTTTTATGTTAAATGTTTTAATATGGTTTTATTTGTATTTTTAAGTGTGATTGTTAGTGTGATAGGATAGGTTCATAGAATACAGTCAAAGGGTATAGGATTTTTTCTTGGCAAACAGTCTTTAATGTTTTTCATAAAGTATGACCAGGTTAAAAGGCATTTTATAAATCATTTGAAAAAAAAATCCTTTACGTGCATTGTTTATATTTCAAGTCTTTTTGGAAAGCAAGAAGAATGCAGGTGCAAGAGTCCTAGATTACAGAAATGCACTTGCCACTCAGAAAGAAATAGTTGAAAGTTAGTAAAGGATGCAAATCGTTACGTTTCAGGAGAGGAAGCAGGTTTCCATTTAAGTTTTGTTATGATGTAAAACAAAAATATTTGTTTCAATAACTAGGTGCTATATCCCAGGTTCACACATAATAAAAATTTCAGTTTATCAGATAAAATTGCTAGCATCATGTCCTTGAGTAATTTGATAGGACTACAAATTTGAACTTTGTAGACATTCCAGAAATAGCTCTTGCTTTGTCATTTCCTAAAGCTGCACTACAATTATACTATTACATTATGCAATATCCTTGTTTGTCATAGCATGTTAACTCTCATTAGACTGTACAGAATAGTGGTTGCTCAAAAACCTGGAAACAAGAATAGAAAAAATAAATGATAGGATATGGTCAAAGAATTTATGATGTCATTATGTTGGACACATCTGCTAGTGAAACATATTTCACCCATCTGATTGTCTGGCTTCTTATATCTTTAGGCAAACTTTTGTTTTGATTGGCTTTGACACGGCCATGCATAAAAATAGGATATGTATGTCCTCCTATCCTAGAAGATTTGTACTATCAGACTTGTAATTAATCTAGTCTTACAATAAAGTAAATTAGCTCATCTGGTCATGTTTCCTGTCTGGTCTACCAGGGAAATTTTGCAAGTCTGATAGTACAGATCTGCTGCTGTCTGTTACTAAGGCTGGCAAGTTAGGGATGTTTCTTTCTGAGTCTTTCTATCCATTACGTAGATTTGGGCTACGTGGTCTCTTATCTAATCATTCCCTAGGCTACCACTTCCCAGTCTCCCAAAGTCATTCCCACATATCATTACAGAGAGAGTAACTGAACCTAAATCTAAGAGATTGAGTGCCATAGGCCACACCTATCTATAATATTCCCCTTAGAAGGAAGAAGAGAATCTCACATAAATTTTGTGCTAATTTGTGTTTCGTCTTGTCCTCGAAAGCGATTATTTCCTTTTGGGGCTCACATATTAGCTAACTGCAATCATTTTGCTGTTTCTTGCTTTTCCTGTTTTATTAATTTAGAATTGGTTTGCTACTAAGATATTAGTGCTTTTTTTTTTTTTTTAGAAAAAGTGTAACATAATGTATAGTGCACCCTAAACCTTTCTGCTGTAAATTAAATGCTACTGATTGCAATAGGATTCATTCTGAGAAGCCTAACAGAGGATTACAGGTCTAGCGATTAACAAGTAGAAATGAATTTTTAATATTTCCTAATAATGAAGTAATGCAAGACTACCTTTTTTGTAAAGGATGTCTTTAACAGACAAATCTAGCAGGTAATATTGGCATTTCTAAATTATTCAAATTTTCATACTTTTTTTTCTTTTGTAATAAAACATATAGCGTATAAACAAATATGTAGACAACAGCATATGTGGCGGTTTTGAAGCAAATCACAAGGGTAACAAGTTTGGCAGCTTCCCCTTTGGGAGCCTTTTTTATGAGAATATTGAAAGAACACAGACTAGGGAAGATTACTGACCGAAGAATCTTAAAGTATTTAGTTCATCATTAAAAGCAAGACTATCATTTTGATACATGCAGTTATCTTTCTATGTCATCATATAAAATTATCTCAGTGAACTAATGCAAGCATTTCCTGTTCTGACTTTTCACTGGTTGCAGAAAGAAGTCCTGGACACGATTCCATTCCCACCATAATGAAACGTTTATTGGACCTATAAGCAAAGCTTAATCGCAGTAGAACCTCTTGTGTCGGCCCTTTGAGATAGTCCAAACAACATGCACAACCCTGAGTAGCACTAATGCTACTTTTATTTACAGTGAGAGAATCTGAAAGCATCTCTCTCCCTCTTTATTTTTGCATTCAATAAACTAGGGAGGGTCCCTCCTGAGATGCTTCCCGTGCGCTTTTGTTTCCGTGAACTGAGATAGCAATAGCAATAGCATTTAGACTTATATACCGCTTCACAATGCCTTACAGCCCTCTCTAAGTAGTTTATAGAGTCTGCATATTGCCCCCAGCAATCTGGGTCCTCATTTCACCCACATCGGAAGTATGGAAGGCTGAGTCAACCTTGAGTCTGGTGAGATTTGATCTGCCAAATTGCAGGCAGCTGGCAGTCAGCAGAAGTAGCCTGCAGTACTGCACTCTAACCAATGTGCCACCATGGCTCATAGCTTTTGCATGATGGTTATCTAGTGTCTGGCTATCCTCCTGTCTCCTAAAGACATTCCCACAAATCATTACACCCTACTTATATTTCTTAACCATTCATATTGAGATATTGAGAGGTATTCTGCCTCTATTATTGGCAATAATGCACAGAATAGCTAATACTCAACTATGGCCTTTTCCTTCATGAATTTATTAACATGTTGGTGATTATTGTCCAAGAGAGGTAACTTTATTATTCTTTTCTCCTTGACACTGATGAGGTCACACTTGAAGTACTGTGTACAGTTATGGGCATTACCTTTCCAGAAGGAGATTGATAGGATAGAGAGGAGAGCAATACAGGTAGTCCTTTATTTATGACCACAATTGAGTCCAAAATTTATGTTGCAAAGTGAGAAATGAATCATTGCAGTGGTTAAATTAGTAACACGGTTGTTAAGTGTATCTGGTTTCCTCATTGACTTTGCTTGTCAGAAGGTCGCAAGACGGGATCACATGACCCTGGGACACTGCAACCATCATAAGTCAGAGGCCAAGCATCCGAATATAAGTCATGTGACCATGGGGATGCTACAATGGTCATAAGTGTGAAAAATAGTCATAAGTCACTTTTTTCAGTGCCGTTGTAACTTCGAATGATCACTAACTGAATTGTTGTAAGTCGAGGACTACCTGTAGTGAAGATGCAGGGCTTGAGGACTTTTAGGTTGAGGGGAGGAAAACGGAGAAAGTGTGATAGTTGGATACAATACATAAAGGGACACTGCAAGGAAACTGGTCAAGGGACACTGTATTTCCATGGCCACGGAAAAGAATGGTTTTATTTGCTGAAATTTTATTGTACATTTTTTTTCAATTATATATCACTTGGAGGTGAGCGGAAAGCAGGTGATTTATAAATATTTAAATAAATGTTAAGATAATTGGTAATGTTAGTTTCCTTTTTTTTCAGTTCTATACATTTCCAAGGTGCAGTCCTTGAAGCATGTATAGTGTTCCAAATGTAGATCTGATTCAAGACATTATGATATCGGCAATTTTATTTTTTATTCATTTATTAGCAACAGAGAGTATACATTTGTTCTTTTGTATACTGTCTTCACAAACTATACCAAGATAGTTTCCAGTCACTTTTAGATGAAACCCTATGCATTAATAACAATTCTTCATCAAAATGACCTCATTCTGTTCAAAAAGGAGCTATTTGTAAAGTTGGAGAAATCCCAGAGTCTGAAGAAGGGCAAACCATCTTTAGAAAAATGCCTGATGAGAGTCTCTTAACACTGCAGCACCTCTGAAGAGCTCCAGACTGGGGGAAATTCTTCTAGGATGTTAAAATCCAAAAGACATCACTTTCATCAAGTGTTTAATTTTTAATTGATTTTCATTATATTTATTTAAATTAGGTTTTGATTGGGTTGATTTTGCTGTTATATTTTATTATGCATTTCTACATTTATTTTGTATTTTGTTTTAAACTCCCTTGAGTGGTTATTAGAGCTAAGTAGCACTATGGATTTGGAGGGGAAAAGATGCTTCAATCCGAACCCAAAGGGATAACCACAGAGCATCTATCTGTCAGCAACTTCTTAAAGTTGCTGCTTCATCTTCTCTTGGCTTCGTACACGAGCTTTCTGCAAATGCAGCAGAAAAATGGTTCAAAAAGTTGTTGAAGGGTGTTATGCAAGTATTCCTCTGCCATAGGGCTTCAAGAAACAAAAAGGTGTGGAATGTGATTAAATAATGAAAGAAAATTTTGTGTGTGTGTGCGCTTGCCATTTCTTGGTTCTGTAAATCGGTGGTTCTCAAATTGGGACATATATTTCTAGGGTGCTTTATGCTGCTGCTAAACATTTTATGTCTTTTAAGTTTTTTTTATCTGCTAATATATTATGATCGCCTAAAATTACATAATTGTTTTTGTTAGCTACTACAAGTACTTTGTCTTCATAATATAAAGGCAGTTTAGATTAGCAAACAGTGCACATTTATTAATTGTATTTATTTAAAACATTTATATAGTCACCAATGTTTCAACCAACTCTGAATATTGCAAAGTATCTTTTTTTCCTCTGTGATGGAGACCATTAGAGGTAAATGAGAAGGGGTCCTTGAACAAAAAAAGATTAAGAACTTCTGCTGCATATAGGTAGTCCTTGATTTATAAACAGTAATTGAGCCCAGAATTGTGGTGGTCTGTTGTTGTGGTTGCCAACTGAGTCACCACATGACCATGCCCGATTTTATTACCTTTTTTGTGACTGTTAAGCAAATCCATTTTATCTA
>JANHFL010001669.1:181491-191857 GCA_032468155.1 Oxyrhabdium leporinum | reverse complement strand
TCTCTTTGTGGATAAAATGCTGGAAAAGACATGATATTGGAATTTGATAGTCGACAGATCAGCAGACCTAAGATGATAAATCAAATGCCTATTAGCCAAAAAAAGCTCTTATTTGTTTTCTTATAATTAATGGAACATGTGGTATGATTCATCTGATGAGGTTATGAAATCACAAAATAAGATTCAGAGTAAATTAGCCAGAATATATACTTGTCTTTCATATTTATAATAATAATCCAAGCAAGTGTTTGAGTCTTATGAAAGTTTTCCTCAGATATGTTTCCTATAGATTGGAGAAGTCAGGTTTCAGACTATTCATCAAAGGAAATTTCATTGGGCCTAGCATAATAGATTTAACTACTGTAATATAATACAGATAATAATATATGTATAAGATACAGCATGAGTAGATTTGTGTCTGTGACAGTGTATACCTATCAAAAAACGAATTCAGAAATGTCCACAATTGTACTTCTCAGATCTATACACAAAGTAGGATTCATTTCCTGAATGAAATGTTTGCATTTCTGAATTTTGCAATACATTTTCAACACAATAAATATGTCCAAAGTTGCATGTAACCATGCATATATTTTTCTGTGTACATCTTTTAATGTACACAGAAAAATGTATACATCTTTTAAATTGAGTTGACAAACATACAGATCAAGGCCAAAACAAACTAAAAATTAGAAGATGAAAACAGAAACATTGAATTTGTGAGATAGGTGACAATCTAACAAGTGCCCTTCATCTCCTATGCCCTTTGTGCTTATCTGCACATTTTTATTTGGTGAGGGCAATACAGAAAGCAGGGATATTAAACCCTGTAGAATTTATTGGTATGCAAATATTCTACCTGTACCCCATCAGAGTTGCTTCTGGATTTTTAATTGTTAACATATATAACAGGCTTTTAGATTCTAAAATAACTCCATTGCCATGTTACCAGAACAATCTATATTCTGCTAAGTCTCTAGCTGTTTTTATGCAGTTTCTTATAACTCAGCCTTCCATGCAAAGTGCTTTCCTGGAATTTCAATTCACAGAATTCCTACCGAAGGAACCAGAACAGATCTTGATGGGTCAAAGATGAAAAGATACTAATACAATGTCCATCGTAGATGTCTGGATGCTAAATACTTCTGCTTAATAGAGACATGTTACCCACAAGATCATGACATTGTTTTAAGAAGAGTCAAGAAAATTGTAAGGGCTACTTGGAATAAGGCATTTGGAGTAGTTATATGGTCTACAGTAGCAGTGTCTAACCCAGGGGTGTCAAACTCACATTGTCACGGCGATGTCACATGATATATCGGGACTTTTTCCCCCTTCGCTAAACCGGGCATGGGCGTGACCAGCATGTGACGCATCCAGCCCTTGGCTATGAGTTTGACAGCCCTTTCCGGCTTTGTGGACTCAAGGGGGTGTGGGGAAAGAAGGGATGGCTCTGCATGAGTGGTGAGTGAGCATGCGCAGCTGCATTTGTGCAAGTGGCATGCATGTGCACCTGCCAGTTGCCCAAATGGAGCGGTGCGCATGTGTTTGCATGCAGAAGTAGAGCTGCACGCACTAACGCGCTCACCCACCACTTTTGCAGCCCGAAACTGAATGGGCCGTGGCCCAGGGTTTGGGGAACCCTGGTCTACAGTACAAAAGATAGGAAACCACATTCAATTTAAAGATAAATAACTTCAAAAGGGGATGGGAAGCATGCAGTACATATTCCCCCTGATTTGCAACCATTCGGTTAGTGTCTCTTCAAAGTTACAATAGTTATTTATGACTATTTTTTTCCATTTATGATCGTTCCAGCATCCCCGTTGTCACATGATCAAAATTCAGACACTTGGCAACCGGCATGTATTTATGACTGTTGCAATATCTCGGAGTCATGTGATCTCCTTTTGCAATTTTCTGACAAGCGAAGTGAATGTGGAAATCAGATTCACTTAATAACCATGTTACTAACAACTGCAGTGATTCACTTAACAAGCGTGGCAAGAAAGATCGTAAAATGGGACAAAACTCATTTAACAACTGTCTTGCTTAGCAACAAAAACGTTGGGCTGCGTTGTTGTTTGCAAATTGAGGATTACCTCTATAAGAATTAAGTACCTGAACAGTACATATGTGGGTCATGTATTTGCACCTTATCCACTATAATGATCTGTCGCATTTATCTTTCTTATTTCTAAATTTGTATCTGCTTGGAACTTGTATATTATATTCCCAATCCATGGTCTTGTTTATTTCTTTTTTGGTGGGGAAGTGTGATATGTAAATACTCAGTGTTATCATGTTGCTTCAAGCAACACAGACATGAGGGTTAAGATCAACCTTCCCTAATTCTCTGGTTTACACCTCCCAGTGTATAGAGACTATAACTCCCAACTTTTCTAATGACCATTTTGCTCTCAAATTCTAGGTCTTGTAAGACCAACCAGGATCTCTTTTAAAGAGAGTGGCACAATGGTTGCCCAGCTTCACAGATTAAAGCCCTATTAAAGTATTATTGAGTATTTGGAAAGTTCAGAGGGTTTTTTTCCATTCCAAGAAGTAAAAACAATGTCAAAAAATAATCTTGAGATCTATTTCAATAGGACTACCATATCTGGACAACAAAAATATGAATAATTAGATGGCAGTAAAGTTATATTTGTTATGATTTGTGATACTACCGTAGGTTGCCGAAAGCCCATGTGAGCCTTATACTGATGTTGGGGGCATCAGCTACTCATTATCTTCCATTCTTTTCACATCCCCTTAAAACTCCACTCTATACCAATTTCTAGCTGAATTATGGATCTTTGCAACAAGTAAAATAGAAAACACTGTTCATCTAAACAAGTTGGGTTACCACTGCCACAATTCTGAGACTGTAGGAAAGCTTCTTGTCCAAGTCATACATGTTTCTTCCCCAAACTTTTGAAAAATAGGTTAGATAACAGTCAGTGATGCCTAAGTCAGAGACGGTTTTCTTGAAAAGGAAGAATAAACCCTTCATACTCCTACCTTCCTTCCATGCATGTAAATTTTATTAGTGTTCCTGAGCTACCTACATTACTTAGGACTGGCAGTACTTTTCTGTCCTGGACATAAAAAAAAATATTGCACTCTAGTATGCTACCTTATCCAAAGTATCTTCAGTTTGCATTTGCACAATCCAAAACATCACACTGTATATTTGTCTCCCTTGACATATCAGAGGCTGGTCTTCTACTCAATGTTTGTGCCTTGTTCTCATCACACACCATGCTGAAGGCTAGCAGATGCCATCTTTTTTATATAGTCTATGTCTCATTTTTTCCACCCCATGTTGGTCAGATCCTGCAAATACCTATATGCTGTTTGGTTCCTAGTTATGTTTAGGGCATCTCCATAAAGCAGCTGTAAACAAGTCAGCACCTGCAGGAGTGAAGCTTGAAGCTTCAGGTTGCTCAAGCCCATTTGGGGTGAAATATGTGTTGTCTGGTGGAGCTTTTTAAAAAGGCAGAGAAGCAGCAGAAAGGGCAAGCAAGGGAAAAGGGGGGGAAAAATAACATAAGAAGGATAAGGATGGACAGCGGTCAATCCCTGTCCCCTTCTGCCAAGCTAAAGGGCAATCACTGTTTAATACAGGATGAAGCTTGCAGTAGTTGATTATTGGAATCTGCATTGCTCACTGGTAAGAGGATGTGTTGTATATTTTTTTCCTTATGAAAGGAAATGAATCAGCTTCACCATAAGGGCACAAAGGAAAAAAAAATATTATATGCCATCCAGAATCGCTTCTGATGAGATGGGTAGCTATATAAATTTGCTAAATAAATAAATAAAATCTACATGCATGTACAGACAAAAACCAATGATCAATCTTTTTAGGTTAATGTCCATTCCCACCCAAGTTTGATTATAATCATTGCTCTATATCAGAGGTGTCAAACTCAGATCGTCATGTTGTCATCATGTGACATATCGTAACTTTTTTCCCCTTGGCTACACTGGGGGTGGGTGGGCGTGGCCAGTGCATGATTCTTGTGGCCCGTGGGCCGCAAGTGTGATACCCCTGCTCTATATCATTGTTTTTCAAACTTGACAACTTTAAGATGCATAGACTTCAACTCCCAGAATTCTGAGGAATTTTGAGAGTTGATCTAGACATCTGAAAGTTGCCAAGTTTGAAAAACATTGCATTAAATTATTGTCCTCTCCTTCTTTTCTCCTCCTTCTCCCCCCCCCCCTCCATTAGAAGTTCTGCCATTGTTGAATTATCTGGTAGGGAAACAATATATCTGAAACAATGATCCAATGGGTTACAGGTTGTCTAGTTATTTTGCTAAAACGGACTAGAGAGAGCCAAAATACATTTAGGAAGAAGCTGGAACCAAATCTATAGACTGATATTTCCAGTCGTCCTTCAGGGATTTTCAAACTCAATTTTGTGGGATCCTAAGGTAAATTAAAACATTAATATAAAAATCAAGTTAACTTAAATGCAGCCAATTTTCTATCACTATAACTAACAGGTTCTGCAGCCTAAAAAAATGTAAACAACCCCCCACCACTCCAATAATAGCAATAGCACTTAGACTTATATACCACTTCATAGTACTTTATAGCCCACTCTAAGTTTACAGATCAACATATTGTCCCAACAATCTAGGTCCTCATTTTACAGACTTCGGAAGGATGGAAGGATGAGTCAACCTTGAGCTGCTCAAAATAGAACTCCTGGAGTGAACAGTACAGTACTGCATTCTAACCACTGTACCACCACAGCTCTAATGCCAGGGGATGGGTAGTAGGAAATGTGAATTCAATGTTAGCAGAGGGATAGTGGCAAATGGTGACAGCTTCTGAATTTCTAGTTCTATGACTACCTCAGGCTGTATCAAAAGCAGAAGGGAGGGCACTCATAACTAGGAAAAGAAACACCACAGAGCAATTCTAAAGCCAGTCACAGCAATAAGTGGAGGGCATTTCTACAAGAGAATCACCACTAATTCAGAAGGAGTTCCAAACTTTTGTGATTTCATGCCAGCAGCTGTATATTTGAAGCTTCAATAAAACTATAATAGTTGCTGCTGCTGCTACTGTGTTAGAGATCCTGGAACTGTGGAGCTTGAGGGGGTCCATTTCCCCATTTGCAAGAATCTTGCCTCCCCAGACCACTCAGCTTTGAGCTGCAGGTCTTTCAAGAAGAAACGTGGTTTGATGAAGCCTTTTCAGCTCACCCTCTTTCACGTAAGATAAATAAAAAACAAAGTAGAGCTTGGAGGGGGACAGGAAGATGCAAGATCTATGGCAATACTGGGGAAGGTAGTTATTTTTGTTCCATGTTCTCACCATTTCAAGGTCAGGAACCTTGGAGATGATCACAGGCTGTCTTCAAACTGAGGAAGTGACAGATGATGTAACAGGGCAAGAGGCATTTTCTACTGTGCTTCCACTTTCTTGGGTGGGAAGGGAGATTGCCACTTCTGATGCAGGGGACCCAATCAGAAGTATTTTGTTCCCAAGCACAACAAGCACTTTGTTAACTACAACTCACAGACTGATTCCTATATCCTGGAAATTAAAACTTACACCCTTCCCATTTGTGCATCCTGAGAGTTCTGTTATCTCAGAATCCAAATTTATAATCCAACAAGGAGTGGTTGAATATTTAGCTTTGATCCATGGAAGCATAAATCTCCAGTCTCTTTCCTTATTTGTTCTATCCTATTCAAATGAAACCAAATTAGCTAAAAGCATGGGAAACAGAAACTTCTTTATTGTTATGTAACAATAACAAAGATGTATCATTCCGGAGGCACAATCACAATCCTTATTTGTGTGCAGAAGCTCTGCAGCTGAGCTGGCAAGTAGTCTGTAGAGAAATATGTGTTTCAGCTATAATGCATGAAAGCTCTAAATACTGCCCTACATGACTTCAACCTCCATTAATTTCAGGCACTAAAAAGTGATATATTCTTTAATAATAATGCCCTGGCCATTGAAGAAATGAAAAACAAGATACATGATTCATCTGTTACACATTAGACACAGCAAAGGGGATAGAAACCAACAACTCTAGAGAAGCACAAAAGACAACAGAGGTGGGAAGAAAAATATGATTAGATGACCTGAGACTCTTTCCCTATATAATATTTTTTTCAGACATAATTCAGAACATAGCAATCTTTCACCTGGTGGGAAGGTGTAACCCTAAATACAGATGTTTGTAAAGAAGCAAAGTAGCTATGCTGGAGCATTTACATGAATGCATTTCTCCCATATGAAGAATCTTATGTATTTGCCTCAAAAACATGAGAAGTTTTGTTTTTTCAATGGGCAACACCTGTTTTGAATATTGGTGTATTTATATATAATGCCGCAATATGCTATCAATGTCTTCCTAATATTCTTTTATCTTCTGATATTTCTTCCTGAGTAACTTTCCTCCACTACATAGCACTTCCCTAGTAAGTGCTAACCAGAACTAAACAAAAGCTTTCTCTGTGACCTTAATTAGTTGATTAGAACTCTTCCACCCTGGGCTGTTTCCTGAAATTGACAAAGCCATAATGAGTTACTTAATCGGTTAATCCATTGGGAGACCTGAAAGAACTGGTTGGGAAAGATGTCATAGAGAAAATCTATGGGGTTGCTGGGAGTCAAAATTGACTCGATTGCATGTAATTAATCAATCAATCAGTTACACACTGAAGAAACCAGTCTTTCTGATGTTGGAAAAAGTAATTTCATAGAAGTATTTTTTCCACTGTCACTTTTGTTGCCATGCCAAGAAAGTTAACCAGTGTTTCCTCCCCTCTTTTGTCCTCCTTTTTCTGGTTTATAACTAATATTAGTTTGTAAGTTTGTAACCAATATTTGAAAAACACATTGACTACATATATCCGAATCATTTTCAGGAACTCTCTGAGCTATTGTAAATTGCTCAGAGTTCTCAGCAGTTTAGGCAATCTATAGCACTAAATTATACAAACAAATAAAATGTAACAGAGTTACCTTCACTATTTAGGTATTATTTATTTAAATAATAAGCAATCTTCCACTCAGCATGGAGATATTGCTGTTCAGAGAGGTCTAAGTACATGGCACACATCTTATTTGGGGTAAATTCCAACAAACAACTATTAAGAAAAGTGGAATAGATTTACAGTAGGGAGGTTCCACCCTTGCTTTTGCCCTTTTTAGAAAGCTTTGGTGAAAGATGATTTCTTTTGCAGCAACTGCAGGAATTTTATGGAGTTGTTGGCCATTGTTTGTTCATTTCTGTAATTTGCTGCACCTTTTAGCTTTTTATTGTAACACTAATTACCATCTGCCTTAAGATTTCTTCTAGATTCTTTTGTTAGAGAAAGTTGGTTGAGTAGCAACAAGGAAAAGCTTTTGCTGGGTTACAGCTTTATCTCTGGAATGCTCCCACTTCCTTAGTACTGATGGCATTAAGATAATTTTGTTTTCTAACATTGTTTTAATTATATGGCAATGAGTTGTGGTTGTAGTCCCAAACATCCCAAACCAGAGAGCACCAGATTGTCTTCCTCTGCTTTAAAAATTAGACACATGTTAGACATTAGATTTAATTTAATTTTAATTGTTAATAAGTGTGTAAGATCTCAGAATGCTGCTAAAATAGGAGGCCTGTGCACTGCCAACTGCTAAATACACAGCAAAGCTTCAATAGACTTCTGGCATCTGCTCAACTTACGAACAATGTTGGACCTAATGTCAATTGACACAAAGTTCTAAATAAAATCAATCTATTGATCTACCTACTTATCTACTCACGTGGATTTGACTTGACGGCACATAATTATTCTGCCATCCTCTAAAAATACTTCATTTGTTCTATTTGTATTTGGAGGAAAGCAATGTCTGAAACTCCGTGGAAAACCACAGCACAATCTAGACTATGTTTATATAAATATTAAATTGGAAAACATGAACATTTACTGTAGGGCGGGGGTGTCAAACTCACGTCGGCACGTCAGTGTCACGTGACGTATCGCGACTTTTTTCCCTTTTGCTAAACCGGGTGTGGGCATAGCCAGCATCTGACGCATCTGGCCCGCGGGCGAGGAGTTTGACAGCCCTGCTGTAGGGAGTGAAAAGAGGATAAATGCTGATTAAAATGGATATATGCGTTTTGAATTGATACAAGTCTTCTCCAACATGCTATTCTTCAGACTTTGTAGGTTTCCTCAGCCAGCATACTAGCTGGAATTTATAGAAATTGAAGCTCAAACATTTGGAAAATGGCAGACATAAAAAAGGTCATGTGTTTGCATCCACCATCTTGGTTTTTATATACCTCATCCTCTCTTCAATGCCCCTGACTTCACATATATTTACTCAGATTTAAGTCTTGCTAACTTCACAGGTTTACTCAAATTTCAGAAGCATTCAGCAGTCGATCAGTTATAGCAATCTCCTTTTCCTTATAACTTGTAGATAGGTGTAAGATGGTGGTTTCGAGAACTACGAGGAAAACACATTTTGAACATTTATGAGGTGCTTCTCAAAAACCACAGTGCTTTTTAAATTCCATAACCTTCGTTAAACTAAATCTGTCATGTAGGTTGATCTGTTTATACCCACTCAGTATTTCTAAGGTGAATAGCTGAAATTAAAACCACTTGTCCTCTGATTTACATATATCAGGGTGAGGGCAACATGGGAAGTACACTTTTTCCTTTTGTCAACAAGGTGACTTTGTACCTTATTTTACAAAGGACAATCTTCCATTTGAAAGACCATCTGATAGCAATCTCTAAAGGCGGTCTCTCATTGAAGCTCTGAACAATCTGCTCAATTTAAAGAAAAAGAATCATGTTAAGAAAGCAGGAGGACTGACTTTGAAGTGGCTATCATTCATTGATGGCCAGGCAGCAGATTGAGTAGACATGCAAGTCACACAGTCTCCTGCATTATTCTGAAAGATGTGATATATTGATTTAAATTCTAATGATTATTTTAAATCTCTGAAAAAGGAACTAATGCTGGAAAAGGTGGAAGGACAGAGAAGAGGACAACCAACAGCAAGGTAGATGGACTCTGTTATAGTCTTGAAAAAGCAGGTTAGGGATAGATGGTCATGGAAAAAATCTATGTGACTGCTAGAAGCCGAAAATGACTTGATCTCACATAATCACTTAATCAAAATTATTTCCAAATTTGCATCTCTCTCTCTCCCTCCCAACCTCTCAATAAGCATATTGATTACTTTATCTATCATGGATCTGTTGATTTTGTTTCTTAGATTCCCTTCAATGTTGTAACCAATTATTCTGTGGATTTAGAGTGCATCTAATCACTGCAGGGAGATGTTAAGCTTTTGTCATGGAATTGCACAGTAGGTGTCTAAATGAGGTCAGAGACACTGACAGGAACTTGTAGTTTTATATAAATAAATATATTTTACATCTCTATATACAGTAAACTAGATAGTCAGGCAAACAGGAGCATCATGAGGTAAATGACAAAGTACACAGAAGAAAAAGGGGGCGGGGAAGGGAACCCCCCCCTCCACACCCATAGCAACCAATCACAGTGCAGATTTCCTCACACAGGCGCCAGCACACTTCAATCAATCAACCACAACCGTGCATTCTGGCTCACTGCACAACACCCCACTGCTCCAGCTACCTAAATTTAAATATCTTAACAGCTTTTCATCCAGAATCTTCTATCAAGGATTGGGTTCTAGGAGAGTCTGGATTTTTCTGGAGAAGGAAGTTAATTGTGTTTTGTGAATACCATCTTTTCTCCCATTCCCTCACACAGACATTTCTTTCCATTCTTATGCAACCTGTCGGCTTGCACACCAATCTATTGACTCTGTTAATGCCCCTGGGCAGATTGCTGAGCTGTTAGCCACACCTTGCATAACTCGTCTTTAGGGGCAATTATTATGCATTTTTAAAAAATGGAATGCAAACAAAGACATTTGCTTGAGGAGATTGGCTGAGCTTTAATAAAGGATGTTTGCTCTTCTCTTAGTCCTTCTTGGCCTACAAGGCATAAACATTATACCTAATGCAAAATGTAAGTATTTGCTCAGGATCATTATTTATTTTATAATTAAAGATCATGGGCTTTATTAGTCACCAGATATCAGATAAAACTAACCTTGTTTTCTCACTGGAAAATTTGGGCTTTCCTTCTACGTTCCCATAGTTCATAATATGGATAAGTGTATACGTTTGGATACATTGAAGATTAGGTATGTTTATTAGGATAGCAATTTTTTTAAAAAAATCCAGGGATATAGCAATCTTTATACTGAGCTACTAGAGCAGGGGTGTCAAACTGGGTTTCTTCAAGTGCCGGATCAGCATTGTAGTTCTCCGCAGGCTGACTGGGTGGGTGGGTG
>JANHFL010001669.1:141316-181391 GCA_032468155.1 Oxyrhabdium leporinum | reverse complement strand
GTTGCCTCCTGAAAAAGCACCTTTGGGACTTCTTCTGGGTCTTTTATAGTAGAAGTTAATTTAACTTTGACAGCTCAAACTTTCTGGAAAGGAGTCTAGCCATGCATCCTACTTAACAACTTTTTATAAAAGAATGTTCTTTTGAAGGGTTGTTCAGTCCCAATCCATTTAAAAAAAAAAAACTTCTATACAATTACAAGGTTCTGGAAGTTGTCTAGAGGGTATGTAGTTAATTCACACGGAAAGTTGCCAGGCTTATTGGGTGACTACTCTGTCTCAGGGTCAAGTTGGAGAACACAATTTTTTCACTATGTTGGCACATCAGATCAGTTGTGTTTGCATTATCTTCTCTTTGAAAGACATGTTCTCAGGTTTATGAAAAGCAAGTTCATTAACACTCTGATTTAAATCAAAACAATCTGTTTCACCACTAATTCTATGAAATATTGGTTCACATCAAAAATTCAAAGATCAAAAGACACAAATTTAATGAGCTGGACTATAATCTTCCATTCAATCCTCACATAACTTGATAATTTCTTCACAATCTTTCAATATGTTTTATGCATGCCAATGATAATGGGATAATGGAATGGTTAAGTATAAATGGTAGATATAAATGACAGATATAAACTAGATTTTAACTTTGTGGCAAAGACATTACACATACACAGATACATACACACACACAAATAATTCATGTTAACTGGTTTTCTTATATTTCCAATAAGGAAAGCAAGAGAATGGAGTTTTTAATTAAAAAAACTAAAGGAGCATTGTCAATTTTGTGGCTATCTAGGCAAAATGCTTTCTAACATAATTCTTCTCTGCCTGTTTTCCCCATCTTAACATGTTCATGTTGGTTTCGTCGGGTTGTGTTTTTTTCCTGCTTTACCTATTCCAAAGAGTAGGGATTCCTTCCTTCTTTTGAGGATGTTCTATGGAGTTTTGCCTTGGCCTCTTAATACTGAGTTCTGATGCACAAGTTTCTAGTCGCCACTATTGGTATCTTCTGTAGTTTGATTAGGGCCCTAATATGCAAAACTAGTAAGAGCTGTGCTTTGTTCTTTGGATAAATATCATGAGGTCAAAAGAAGAGTCTAGAAAAGCCATAATTGTATCATATTTGTATGAATAGCTGCTATAGACAATAGAAACTGTATTATCTTGAAGGAAAACACATTAAGTCAAGAAGAATATGTGTATAATACCTAAAAAGATTGAGTAATAGAAAATTTCATTTGATGTTTAGATATTTGATGTCTAAAATATTCTCATTTCATCCTTACTGGATCTCAGTAATTGTCAGGATAATCTCATTCTTTCTAGCCATGATGGAATTAAAAGAGACAAATTCAAAGAGTTATAGAAAACTTAATCCTTTAGGTATCAACAGGTTAAACAATTATATCTTGTAGTGTCAAATCCTATTGCACATCACTAAGAACACAGCCATAGAAACTTCTCATGATTACTCTGTCCCAGGATAATTGTTTAAAGAACGTTCAATCTTCATGCAATTGAAAGTCAGTTGATCTTAGGAAGCTGAAAGAAAAGTATTCTTGTAGTGTTAATGCACCCAACAAAGTGAAACTCAAACAGTTATTTCTTGATCCACACCATCCTACAAACTTAAACCAATCCAACAGAACAGAAACTTCCAGTTAAGCAAACAGATATTTTTGGTCTTGTTGGCTTTGCTTCCACTGACCAGATTAGGATATGTGTAATTACATCTAAAATGTCACAATGAGATAACTGAAATTGGGTCACAATTCAATTGTAGGCAGTAGCCTACTACTCAGCTGATGCCAATATTCATTGACTTAGTAGTTCTTAGTCTTACACTTGCTTTAGTTGCCAGACAGAAAACAGGAAATCTCAGATTATAGGCCAGAGAGGAAGATGAAGAAAGTAGTAGCCAACCACTTCAATACCATATCCAAGAAAATTCATAGACATCAGAAATCAGATTCAAGAACATCTTTTTCTTTACATTTATTAATCTATCATGCCAAAGCTTTGTATTTGTAATATTGGAATAATGCTATTGACACAATGTAGAACTGCTGGAATGGTAATTGTTGTTTAGAATTTTAAATATTTAAAAGAATAAATGCTAAACATTTTAATTAAAATGATATAAATTACAGTACATTAGATTCTCATAGTATTACATTTTCATATCTAACTTGAATATCTAAGTTGGATATATGTAAGTTGGCTGTGTTTACGATAGACTGTATAAAATGAATGAATACATCCGCTATGTTCCATTGATTTTAATCAGTCTGCTGTAAGCATGAGACAGTAAGAATCCAACCCATTATAATACAGTGGTACCTCAGTACTCATCTTTAATTGGTTCCAGGAGGCGGGATAAGTACCAAAAATGATGAATACCAAATAATTTTTTCTCACAAGGAATAATGTAGTGAGTCACAAGGCAGCTGATACTGAGAAGTTCTAGCTTGTACATTGAGTGCCCAACAAACATGAGTACTGGGACAAAATTTTTACATCAAAATGTGTTGAGTACCAAATTCAATGAGTTTCAAAGCAGTTGAGTACTTAGGTACTACTGTATATGGATTTCCTTTCCTCCCTGTTGTAAAAGATCTAAATATCTAAATATTGTCAGGAAAACAATTGACTGTTTATGTAAACAGTCTAAGCAAAACACTTCTGTTTTCATTGGCATGAAATTTGGACGTACATTTTGGTGAAATCTACTGATATTATTGATGACCACATATATTGAAGAGAGCAAGATCTGTCTGTAAAGCCCTGGCATTAAGCAGGAAAATGTCATGCACGTTTATGGTGCAAAGAAAGATACATATTCAACTCGGACATGACTCAGAGGATTAGGTAACAGGCTAGAATGGTAATACAGGTAGTCCTTGATTTATGACCACAATTGAGCCTGAAATTTCTGTTCCTAAGCGAGATATTTGTTAAGTGAGTTTTGTCCCATTTTATGATTTTTCTTGCCACACTTGTTACTGCAGTTCTTCAGTTAGTAACATGGTTGTTGAGTGAATCCGGCTTCCCCATTGACTTTGCTTGTCAGAAGGTTGCAAAAGGTGATCACATGACCCAGGGACACTACAAGTGTCATAAATATGAATTGCTAAGCATCTGAATTTTGATCAGATGATAATGGGGATGCTGCAAAGCTCATAAGTATGAAAAATGGTCATAAGTCACTTTTTTCAGTGCCATTGTAACTTTAAATGGTCATTAAATGAACTGTTGTAAGTTGAGGACTATCTACACTAAGTGAAATCCACATAAAAAATTCATGCTAGCTTTCAGTATTATCTGAAATTTCATTCTCTCTGCTGCCCAGACTTCACAGATCATCCCATTAGGACACTACATTATTCTCCTTCCCCAAATCTCTCCTGTCACAATGAAACCTAAGAAGGAATTTCTTGGGAAACCTAAAGCCATAGCAGTATGTATAGATTATACAGTATAGTAAGTAAATCAGTTGTGCATAGATTCCATGAGTCTTTCAATTTATAATTGTGCTCTTAGGTTCTAATGCATCATAAATATGTTAGATAATAACTATGTGATCAGAAATAAGTAAGAAATACCTTTCCATATCATTCATATGTATGCAGAAGCATATATTAAGTTTCAACAGGACATGATCTCAGCAAATATGTGGAGGACTGTAAATTAGCTTATTTGGTGATTCCCATATATCCTGCTAAGTGAAATAAATTGGTTCCTGTGGTTATGTTTAGAGTTATGATTCTCAGTTAATTGTATTTTGTTTGAACTAAGATAACACATAAGGTCTGTGTGTGCTTGTGGCTATTTTGCATGATGTGTATGAACTTGAATATAATAAGTTTTACCTTTCTATTAGCTTAGTAATAAGCTTAGAGATATATTTGGTTATGGATTGGGCAATCGGTTGTCCTTGACTCATACGAAATTCTCTTTCAGTGTTTCCATTGTTTGAACTGTCAACTTTGCACACAGTTATAAAATCTGATTCATGGTGATGATTACCAGAACTTATACAATTTTCATCAGCAATATAAACTATGCCAAAAATGTTCCGAAGAAATATTTCAACTTTCTGACTTTAACTCTTTTGAATATCTGTATGATGAGCAACATGGAAGTTCTCGTCTTCTTCCCTTCTGTGATATCTTGCTTAATTTAAGAAGGTGATTTTAAGTGCATCTGGAAAAGAACAAGCAAAAATGGAAGAAAATACTTGAGAGGCATCATGATATAACATGTACTGTTCAGGTATGCATAATGAAAGGCGAGGGAAATTGGCAAAGTAGAATGAGACACAAAAATGCCTCTGGAAGTTAAACAATTATTTGAGGCATTATGCAATCATTAGGTATGTACTACTAAAGATTCAACAGGCCTTGGTATTTAGCAAGGCTGGGAAGAATTCTTTCCCAAAGCTTATTGATTCACCTGTCCTTCAGTCCTTGAGGTAGTATTCATCTGATGTGGCATTATTTTCTCAAGGATAAACTATCATTGCTGGAATTTAAATGGGAGGGCAATATACATAAATTACCGTATGTGTGACACACATAAAAAAGGGGCAGAATTTAATTGCGTCACTGCAGCTGCCATCATGACTTTTTAACTCCCTATTCTTTTGTGATATTTGACAGCCAGTTTGGCATAGGAACCAAGAAACGGTGAGTTCTAGTCCTGTCTTAGGTATGAAGAAGCGGCTAGGTGATCTTGGGCGTCGCTCTCTCTCAGTATGTGCAAATTGGGACTAATATTTCTAACACCATTTCCTTGAGCACAGGTTCTCCTCAGGGCTGCATCCTAAGTCCGCTGTTCTTCCCCCTGTTGACCCATGACTGTTGTGCCAGGTTTGCCGCCAAACATATTGTGAAGTATGCAGATGATGCAACAGTCATGGGCCTTATTTAAGATGACAATGAGGGTGCTTGCCACAAGGAAGTAGAGAGTTTAGTGAACTGGTGTACAAAAAGCCTGCATTTCCTGCATTGCATGAGAAAAATACATCTTCCTTCCCCTGTCCTTACCACTTTCTATAGAGGGACAATTGAAAGCATCCTGTCATATTGCATTACTGTCTGGTTTGGAAGCATTACTGCTTCAGACAGGAAGGCAGTGCAGAGAGTAGTGAGGATTGCAGAAAATATTATTGGTAGTTCACTTCCTTCTATCCAGGGCGTAGCATACAACTAATGCTTGAGCAAGGTCTGCAGGATTGTCTGGGAAGCTACACATCCTCCATGACCTGTTTTCCTTCTTACCTTCTGGGAGGAGCTTTGTGGTATCTGAAGCAGAACATCCAGATTCAGTCACAGTTTTGTTCCATACTGTATAGCAGAGGTCCCCAACCTTTTGGGCATTTAAGGACCAATTCTGTGGAGAAAGGTTTTTCCACGGACCTGAGGGGCTGTGGTTTTGCATGGTGCCTGCATCCCGCAGATGGGGCTTCGCTTGTTTGCACAGACCGATTGCTGGCATGCTGCGGATCAGTTGGGAACCCCAGCCATATAACATCAACCTTGTGAACTCTCAAGTTTCTTCTTTCAGCTATGTATTTTTATACATACACACACAGACACACACTATATATATATATATGTAACACACACACACACACACATCTCCTCTCTAAGTGGTTTACAGAGTCAGCAAATTGCCCCCAACAAACTGGGCCCTCATTTTATCGACCTCAGAAGGATGGAAGGCTAAGTCAACCTTGAGCTGTCAGAATCAAACTCCTGGCAGTGAGCAGTGAGTTATCCTGCAATACTGCATTCTAACCACTGCGCCACCATGACTCAAAGACTCAAGAAGAAGCATTGAAAGAGGAAGACAGCCTTTTCCATGCAGTTGTCCTCCAGATGTCATCATGTTGACTATGAATAGCTGACGTTAGTAGATATTTAAGTAACTAAAATGGGAAAGCTGCAGCATAGAACCCTAATACCGGGGGCAGCCCTCCAGATGGTTCAGAATACAGCCCCACTCGTGATGATGATAATGATTATATTTGGACCAGAATCATGAGAACTGTAATCAAAATCATCTAGGGCAGGGGTGACAAACTTGCGTTGTCATGGCATCGTCACGTGACGTATAGGGACTTTTTTCCCCTTTGCTAAACTGGGCGGGGGTGGAGCCAGCATGTGACGCATCTGGCCTGTGGGCTGTGAGTTTGACACCCCTGATCTATGGGGTATCTTATTACCTGCATTTTGCTTAGCTCCATTAATTAGGTTTTTAAAATGTGTTGTGTTGAAGAAAAAGTATTTACTATAAAAATATTTTCAAACAAAATGAAACCAGACTCATAAATTGGGAAGAAAGCAATCCCTTCCTTGGGAAAAAAAAGCAATGAATGATTAATAGATTTTGCCTGTATTTTTGTCCTTTTATGCTTTTTATGGATTTACATTTTTACATACCGTATTCTGGCACTTCATATTCAGATTAAAAGATTAGAACTGTTTTAATCTTTGTCTTACATATGTATCTGCTCCAAAGCAAAGACTTAATAGTCTGTTCTTTTATTCTGCCTCTTGATGAATAAGAATGCTAGAGGCAAGTAGAAGATAACCATCACTGCCCCCTAATCTAGGCTGGGCATCCTCACTTTTAACTTGTATTTATATTCCAGTTAAGATGAGATTGAAATCAGCAGGATCTTCATTTGCAAAATCAAGGGAAGACTAACTCATATTTGAACAATGACATAGATTTCATTGTAGGAGCTGGGAGAGGCAAAAAGGGTTCAATAAAAAGGTCAAGATACCAGTTGAGATTAAAAGGATCCCACTTGGATATATTAAAATTAAATTGAGGAACAAGAAATAAACAAAAATGCATTTCAAGAGCAAAAGTAAATTTGTATACATTATAAAATGAATTAACTGTAATATCATAATCCACACTTAAATTGCTTGCCATTGACTGCTTTCTTCTTGGGTTTAGCTTCTTATTAGCTCAAGGCCTCATAGTCTATTTCATGAACTAGTATAGTTTACTATTTTGGTATATATATTAAAACTAAATAAATGTGCATATACATACAAAAATATCTATATACATCCAAGGATCATCCTAAATCTATTTAGCAGGCCAGCAATGATTCAGGGTGGCCCTGTTATGATTCTGAGCCTTAAAAAGTCCAGACAAATTAAAAAAATATCAGCTTGATAGGAACTCATCCTGCTCCTTGCAATAGTTATTGTTGTTGAATTTACCTGAGTAGAGTATAGAACATAAGTCTATAGCAGTGATTCTAAACTTGGCTATTTTAACAGAGATGGATTTCAATTCCCAGAATTCCCCACTGGGGAATGAGTTGAAGTCCACGTCTCTTAAAGTGGCACAGGTTGAGAAACACAGGCCTACAGCTTGAAGTTTCAGGATGACAGATGTAACTCTTTAAATGTGGTTGTCAGAGTTCTTCAAAAGTTGTCACCAAACTAGAACTTTAATGAGACAGGCAGAAAAATCAGAAATCATTAAATTTGTAAGAAGCAACCTTATTTACTGAATTTAATTTTAATTGTTTACATTGAAATTAACTTTGAGTTTTGTTTTGATCCATCTCTGCCTCTTTTTTGAAGTATCCTTTGTAGGTTTGACATTAGGAGGCCACTACTTTGAAAAAGAAAATCTATATATCCCTAATCTAAGAGATGATACAGTTGGTTCCCTAAGCCATTCAGGAAAAATCAGACGTTTATGGCGTGAAATAAAAAGTGTCATTTTGTGCTGTTCGCTATGTTGAAAATTTTTTTTTGGCATATTCTTTTGTATAAATGGTGATACCCACACTCCTCACAAAGAGTAAAGTGAATACATTTTAGAAAGATACTTGATATAACATATATGTAATTTGGGAAACAGCACTTCTTTAGATGCTTGATGTTGTTTGAGGCCTCTATGTTCTAGAGGTTTTGTTGAAAAGCTGCCTAAAACTCATTTTTAAATCACAGCTGTACTGTTCTTTCATCTTGAACCATTCCTGCCATTTCAAAGAATTCTATTAAAATCTGCCACCAGGAGCTCCGGCTCTCCTTCTTCTCTACCTCCCCCATAGCAAGGTACATGTTCTAGCCATTATCCTCATACCTTGCATTCCTTTGGAACAAGATGAATGGTTTCATGAAGTCTTTATTTTCTATTTTTATTTCTAGGTTATTGTGAGGTACTAGCCTTTTGTTTAAAAATAATAAATGCATACTTTAAGATTTAACTATGTTAGGTTATGTTAATCATCTTCTCTGCATAGTTTACTAAAATGTTCATTCTTAAAAAGGGAATGTTGATCTTGAGCAATGAACAGAAATTGGCAAGGTCTGATAAAACTGTGTTTGAAAAATTATAATTCTAGGGCATGCAATTTGTACATTTCAAATGAGTTATTGGTGGACATACAGAGGACTTAGGCAGCATGATATCAAAACTTAAAAGGCGGTGCTAGAGATCTCCATTTAGAGAGCAATCCTACTGAAAACAAGATTGCCTACACTTTTGCAAGCTAGTGCTGTATCTCTGTATTTTGCTTCCATAATTGTAGGAAATGATAGAAGGCAACTAGGAGTTGGCTTCTTAATGCTTACCTCTTGGGAAATCCAATTTCATCTCTGGGTCTTAATAGACATCACACAATTGACAGCTTCCTTGGTATTCTTATTTTATCACAACAGATAAAGTAAGATTCACAAGTATTTTGCAAATCAGTGCATTGTATTATTTTTGGTTCAATGTTCTAGGCAGGCAGGTAGGTTTGTAATATTGATAACATCTATATATGCTATTTACTACTTGTTTTAATAAGCAGGTGGCCACATTTCCAGAGAAAGCATAGAGTTGAACACACACAGCATTTTTATTTTCTAAGCATGTTTATGGATCTGTGTAGGACTTAGAAACATAACCCTGGTTGTTTTCATTTTTTAATTGAAATGTCTAAGATATACTAAGTTGGGTGAGACCAGATAGTCAAAGGATGCAGTGCTCAGGAGTTCCATGTTATCTTCTTTAAAAGAACTGTAAACATTGGATATGCAAACTGGGTCTTTCCCCCCACCCCTTGTCCTGTTTTCCTTTTATTTCATGCCTTTTAGACTGTAATCCTAAAATTACAGACTCTTATTTTGTTGCTAATCTGTAAACTGTTATAGGAGACTTTCTGGCTGAAAAATGGAGTGAAAAGTTTTAAAATAAATGGATGAGATTATTTAGATAGCAAATCTAAAGAGTTTGGGACTCTAATTTGTAAAATCAGCAAGTATGAGGTGGAGAGTTTTTCTTCTTTTACTCCATCACTTAACCCTAGAAACTTCACACTGTAAAGTGGACAAGTCACAAACATAAGAGTAATGGGTAGTATTTCTTACACAACATATTATTAGCTTTCCATGTCCCAACATAGGGCAGGCCATTAATTTAGATCTTTTGAAGATACCACAAATTTGTAAGTAGACTCTATGGTCAGTAGGTGAATGAAATGCTGCGGAGAGTAATAATGTACAGTTTTAGATTTATACATTTGAGATGTTAGTGGACTGCAATTCCTGTGATTCTCGACCATGTTATTTAAGACATATCAGAACTGAAGGCTAACAACACTAGGAGGTTGATAAAATCCCCATCTCAATAGCAGCCCTTCAAATAATACTCTCCTTTATGAGTCCTTCTTAGAAAGATTTTGGTGAGCATCTCACTATGTTTGCTTGTATTTTATAAATGCAGGTTGGTTGTCAAGTACCCAAAATGAAGTCGTGTGACCACAAGGGGGTGGACATTATAACTTCAAATCCAGCTTCCAAGTTCCTTTTCAGGATCCATTATAACTTCAAATGGTTGCTAATCGACCAGTCATAAGCCGAGGACTAACTGCAAGCAGCTAATACCCTTCATAAATTTCTCTAATATCCTTCTGAAACTATTTCAAAAGAGCTCTGGTGACGCAGTGGTTAGAATGCAGTATTGCAGGCTAATTCTGCTGACTGCCGGCTGCCAGCAATTTAGCAGTTCAAATCTCACTGGCTCAAGATTGACTCAGCCTTCCATCTTTCCGAGGTGGGTAAAATGAAGACCCCAATTGTTCGGGGCAATATGCTGACTCTGTAAATCTCTTAGAGAGGGCTGTAAAGCACTGTAAAGCAGTATATAAGTCTAAGTGCTATTGCTATTTGAACTGACCTTATGCTATAGCAATTGTTGTCTGCCAGTCTGGTCTGGTCTGGTCTGGTCTGGTCTGTCTGTCTGTCTGTCTGTCTGTCTATCTATCTATCTATCTATCATCTCAAAGAATTTAATCTTCTCAAAGATGCTAAATATAAGGCAGTCCAAGAAAGAGATGAATAGACGTATCTTTTAACAAAATACATACAGCCAGATAAACAAGAGATCATTTGAAATGGAAATGAACATAGGCTTCATCAACAAGACTCATTCTTTATATTCTTGTTCTACTGTGTTAGCATGGCTTTTTGAGGGTGAATGTTTACCTTAAGTTCCTGTCTTAGAGTATCTTTTAGTCATTCTGGATTACATGTCAGAGCATGCTGAGAGATTCCTTCTCTATGGCAGAATATCTTTCAATCAACATCTTTAAAAGCACCAGTTAATATAACTTAACAGATTTTCTTAAAGAAGTCATGGGTCAATTTCTAATTTTTATAACAAGTGTCTAAACAGCCATACATTAAATGCATATAGCAAGTAAGAATCATCAGTAATCAGTGGTAATCTTTCAGCCAAACATGAGAATGAGTAGCATATGTGTGTGTGTGTGTGTATGTGTGTGTATATATACTTTACGCGGGAGAAAACCCGAAAAGAACCCAAGATATACATACAAATACCCGCGAAAACCTCAAGAAACAACCTCAAGAAACATATATATATATATATATACACACACACACACACACACATATACATAATTTTAAAATTTAGTACCAGTAGCTTAATCTATATTAAAAGAATTGACAAACGAAACAATCTACAGTTAAAAAGAAGTATAAACAAAAGGCAGATTTTGAACATTTTTATTTGAAATATTTATACATTGCTTCAGATTGGCTTATAAGCTTAGCAATACATATTCAAAATGTAAGGTATTAAAAGCAACAAGTAAAATATGTAACACAAACATAGGTCAGTAGAAGAATCCCTATTTCTCTCTTGGACCAGGACAAATTTCATGTGCTACTGAGAAAGCAGCATGCAGTCCTGGGGTTGCCCTACCAAAACCACTCTTCAACTCTTCAAAACCACTCAGCAAAGAGAACTGCAGCCAAGCCTGAAAAGTAAATCTTAATTAGCAGCTAGATTTATGAATATCAGAGCCAGTTTGGTGCAGTGGTTGACACCAGGCTAGAAATCCAAAAACCATGATTTCTAAGCCAGCCTTAGGCCCAAAGCCAGCTGGATATCTTGGGCCAGTCACTCTCTCCTAACCCTAGGAAGGAGACAATGGCAAACCACTTCTGAAATCTTGCCAAGAACATTGCAGGGACTCATTCAGGCAATCACCAGGAGTCAACACTGATTCAAACACTCCATATATGTATAGCTCCTTTATCCAAATTAACACTAATAAGGAACTGTGAGCCAGCCACCACTAAAATTTTCTACTGATAACACTACCTTAAGAAGCATGGGGAATTAAAAGAGCAGACAGCTTGCCAACTGAGGCAAGATCTTCACATTCGCAGGTTAATCTTGTTCCATGGTACAGCCATAGTGGAGTGAGTACTGAGGAAGCTGCCTTCTTGGAACAATAATCACCACTTGCTTTTCTTAGCACTGACCTGTTTGATCCTCCTATTCATAAAATGCTGGACTTCTGGATGTTGATTTTCCCCTTAAATCTTCAATCTCTTCTTACTAGTGGGTAAACAGCTGCACTCTTTCACTCCTTTTATTTTACTCTCACGGATTTCCTATCCTCTGGGAAATGAAGATGATGGATACAGCTGTTTGGATTTTTGCTTACAGCAGTGCATCTATTTTGTGAGAAGTTTTTAAAAAGAGTGTAGCAACTGCAACAATATTTGGAGGACTTGTATATCTCAATCCAATCCTAACGAACCACTGCACTTACCTAGTGTTGGTGGTGAATCAATCACAGGCTCCTGCCATGTGAATCTGTAGACAACAAGCTATCCATTTGGTTAACATCATGATGTGTGAAAATGCCATCTGCCTGAAATAAACCCACATTTTGGATTTTGTTTGGTTTTGGCTTTATTTTCAGGCCTCTTCCAGATGAGCAAAGCTACACTTGGGCATTGATGCATCGTGTTAAACTAGGCTAAATGAATCTCATATATCTCATTAACCATCCCCACTCACAGAATGAACCAGTAGTTGTGAGCTTACATATTCACTGCCTAATTTTATGCCTGGGTAAGTATGGCAGGAAACTGCCATTTTATCTCATTATATTTATTTTACTATATTAACTTGTTCAAAACTTTCTTAAGTAAATGCACTATCCCAGTATAAGAAGGAAGAATGGCAGAACCTGGGGGCAGAGTTAAAAGAAGAATCAGCCTAGAATCTTTCTGTAGCTACAAGCAAACTAAGTTCAACTTCCCTTGAACCCTGTTGACTCTTACCTAGCCTGTTAGTTGAGAAGATTCCTGTGCAGAGGCATTATTAGCAATAAATCAGTTTAATTGGACCTTCATTTATTTTTTATTTATTTTATTTATTTATTTTTCGATTTGTATACCGCCCCTATTCCGCAGACTCGGGACCTGATATGTGGGACATATGTGGGACATATGTGGACCTGATCCTTTGCACCTGACATCTAGTCTGTATTAAACCAAGCCATTACAAGAAAAAATAAGGAGGCCTGGTAGCAAAGGCAGGCATCTCAAAGTGCAAGGTTTGAATTCAGGCTCACACACGATTGTGACAAATTTTTGACCAAATTCAAGTCTGTGCTTAAAACTCTTCCCTTCTCTCACATCAGCTGAGTTTCATCCTCCAAGGGTAGTTTGACTCATGTCTTTGCTTTTTGGGAGAGACGGCAGGAAGGCTGTTTTATTTCCTGAAGTGCTGGAATTAAAACCCACTTGAAATAATTTCAATTACAGCAGCGTCGTGGTGAAAATAGTTTGATTTCTGGAAAACAAAAAGGGAAATCATTTTCTGTGTAACAGAGATATTTCATCAGATGTTGAGGCTTGCCTGTTTTATATTGCTCAGGCTATAGAAAGTTGGGGGGGGGTGTTTAAATAATGCATAAACAGCATTTGGAGTATCTGAAATGGCGTTATGGTAAGGTACATATTCCTCCTTCTCACACAGTGGCAGTGTAGATGAGGCAAGACAGATTAAGGACCTTTATGTCTGAGGAATTTGTCTCATAAATATACAATTCTCCAACATGAGAAGCCAAATATGACTCTGGACATACTGATGGATGCATGCCAATCTGGATCAGGGAACTCTGAATGAATGGGAGGTTGCATTTTCCTCCATCCCTTATTCTTATTTCATCACCAGGAATCTTGTTTAATGGGAAGGAGACATTTTATGGGAGTTGAACAATAAAAGAATCACAACTTTCATCCTGCTTTTACCTACATGTCTAGAGGTTAAATAGGAAAGATAATTCCTTCCTGCCTGGGTTTGGATGCCCCCTAATGCCATGCAAACATGGATAAAAACTGTGATTAAGATACTCTACCTAATCATGGTGTGACTGAGATATCATGCAAACCAGGCCTAATTAACTCAGCCTGATGCGCCAATCTGTCTAAGCAAGTCTGTTGAACTTGAAGTAAATTTCTCCAATATCATTGCTGAGAGCAGAAATACAATAATGTGTCATGCGCTGCTTTCCTTAGCTGTGACATTTAAGCCACAGGTAACAGCGATGTAACTTTATGATCAGTCCTCACATTTATGACCTTCACAAGTCTGTAAAGCAAAGGAAAGTAAGATCGTAGGCAAAGTTATAGTTTCAATTAGTGAAAGTGGCTACTTTGCTTAATTACTGATTTGATGCCAATTGTGGTTGCTACATGAAAACTGTGTTTTTACTGATTTCACATTAATGGAACATTTTAAAAAGAATTTAAAACATTCCATAAAAAGTAGAAGATTACAAAACTCTTGGTTTTGTGTCATTTTTAAGCCATAAATTATGCTGGTTTTTCATCTAAAGCTCCAACAATATCTGAGCTCGTTCAGAAGCAGTGAAGAAATTGAGAACTTCTATAGCAATTTGAAAAGGGCGCTAAATTCAACATTAAGACAGGAGTGGTCCCCCTTATGGATAACAGGATGCAAGAGTTGGAGAAACAAAACAAAAAATATTGGAATTATAGAATGATTTGGAGAGGTCAATGCAACAATGCAGGAAACCAATAAAGTTTTCTGGATAAAAGTGTCAAAAACCATAAACAAGGTTCTTCAAATGGATGTCACTGAATAAGGTTTGTATATAATGTATATATATCAGAAAGCATTTTAGCAGAAGATATATTAACGCTTTCTCTTTTTTTCCAGGCACTCTAGCAATGCAAAGCAAATAATTGCTCTGATAGCTTTTTTCAATGCAATTAAAAGGTGAAGCCAAGTTTCAAGTGGATCTGGAGAGACCATATTAAATGCATAAGTGGTTCATTTCACTTCTAAAACATACTTTAAAAACTACAGGATGTATCTTCATTTCAAAATAGTTGAATCCAGGCCCAGAGTTAGGCTGCAATTTTACACACATATAATTGGAAGTTTCCCTGTACTGAATTCCTCGGAGTTTCCTTCCAACTGGTCATGCATGTCATTCGTTCAATGAAATATCCCATTTGTCAATGGCTTGCAGGAGTAATTATTAAGAAAACCTGGAGATGGGAATAGAATCTCCTTAAGCTTTTTAAAAATTGGGTGCCCTTTAAAACTATGTTTCATCACTACAAAATTTTCCAAGGAACATGGTTTTGGTTCTTATTCTCTTATTGTCTCAAGGTGTTTTGACATGCTCTGCATTACAGCAAATTGTATGGCTATGCGTTTAATTTTAACTGGAAGTAGACTATTGGGATATTTATTTGGACTGCAGTAATCTATAAGAATAATAGGTAACAAATAAGGTAAGATAAAGGCATCCTTGTGCAAAATGAGAAGGTGCTGAGCATCTGAACTATTAGAAATATACTTTAAGAATGCATAAGGAATGAGGGCTACAATGTACTCTTCCATGCTGAAAGGATTGCTTGAACCAACTCAATTGTTAACTAATCAGTTCCAGGGGGGGGAAAACTTCTCCAGAAGGCAAGTTGAGGACATCTTTATAAAAGAAGACCAAGATTCATTTGTTCAGCTTGTTTATATCTGTTGACCTGTCACTGTGTTACACAAAGCCCTGGTTTTGTTGACCAAATTTGTTGACTAAGCTATAATTGGCTGTTTGAGCCCATCAGGCTAAGCTATGAATCCTCTTTTCAAACCACAATGGCTAGTTTTGCACAATAGACAAAACCAAGTAACCTACATTGCAGCTTAGCATGATGTGTGTGCAGTGGTGCTTTTTCCTCTATTTTAGCTACTATTTCAAGGTACATCTCATATCTATCTTTGTGCATGATTAAAATGTATTTATTTTAATTTTGCTAAATTTATATCTCATCCTTTTCCAAGATCTTAAGGTAGCATGCACAGATTCCTCTAATTTTTCCCAGAATAATAATCCTGGGTACTAAATAATTTTCTGACCTCAAGTCACTTCCATAGTTGAAGATGAACCTGTATCTCGCTGTCGTGTTTAAACAGTCTGCAGTATCTATTACACTATATAAATTCAATAATCAGTTAAAAATCTGATCCCAACTAATGTTGCAACATCTGAATTCAAATTTCAGATACTGTGTTTGCTTCTTTTAATATTTAAATTTGAGAAAATCATAGCGAAGAAATATGTAATATATTAAATACTGACAAGATCTTTCAAATATCATTATAGACATAGGGGCTAAAGGGCTAGATTAGACTCTTGGGTTAAATCTCCATGCAGACATTGCTCTCACCATGGACTTGACAATTTAAAAATTATGTGGACTGGCTGGCGAATTCGGGAGTTGAAGTTCACATATCTTAAAGTTGCCAAGTTTGAAAAACACCAGACTAGGTGGATGATGTAACAACATACTTTACAGGAATATTGTAAAAATAAAATGAGAAAGGATCTATTTGCTTGAATGTCTTTGGACAATTATAATTTTCACAAACTGCTTACAGAATGGACATTTCAAGCAAATATTTTCTTTACAGTGTTGCATTAGAAACATTTTCTTGAGGTTTATAAATACCTGTACATGTCAAAAGTATACAGCATCCATACAAAACTGCATTTGGAATGATAATCACAGACCCATGAGAGAAGGTAGAAAGAAAAGTGTCAAAGAAATCTGGAGCACATTACAACTGTCACTAACTGGTGTCTTCCAAATATACCGGACTACAATTTCCACTGTCTCCACTCTACGATAGATGATGGATATTGCAGCCAAATACATTTGGAGAGCATTCATCTGGGGAAGGCTTGTATTGTACATTAAAATGCTCCAAGACACGACTATTCGTTCCATTCATTTACTAATCAAACAGTTGTACTTCTTAACAAACAGTAGAAAAACAGAAAGGGGAGAGAAACAAGAGCCTTGTTCTTCCCTCCATCTCTTTTCCTTATCTCCTCTGCCACTATTTATTTTGTTTCTTTGCTGTGCAAATAACCAACTACCTTCCAGAGGGGCTCGACCCAGCCCTTTTATGCCCTGCAGTCATGACAATGTCTTTAATGGGAAAATTGATTCTTTGGAATGCTGTGCGAGCACATACTTATCTTAGCCCTACAGCCCACACCTGTTGAACAGGTAAACCAGATCCTCGGCAATGGGCCTCAGCTAGACATTCCAGCTTGGCAAGCTATTACTCTCTAATTGCTACCTGTCAAGCAGGTAACCTAAGCTTTTGAACCAAGTCCAAACAAGCGCATGTTCCCACGAAATCCTAAACTTCTTGACCTTTGACCCCAGCACAGGGTTACAAATAATTTTAAGCAGGGATGGTTGGAATATATGAAGGCACTCTCAAATGGTCACGAAACTCAACCAAAACCCAGCCAACAGTTAAATTTAAAGGGGGCTCAAACAGCATGCCTGAAAGACATAGCTGTACCTTAAACACAAACTTGAAATGCTTCATCTGTGTAGATCAGGAGTGTAAAACTTGCGCCGTCACGGCGTTGTCATGTGACATATTGTGACTTTTTCCCCCTTCGCTAAACAGGGCATGGGCATGGCCAGCGCGTGAAGCATCCGGCCTTTGGGCCGCAAGTTTGACAGCCCTGGTGTAGATGAAGGTGACTTCTTGATATCTCCAGCCACTAACTCCAGTGTTTCTCAATGTTGGCAACTTTAAACTATATGGACTTCAACTTGTAGAATTCCCCAGCCAGCATTGGGAATGCTCTGGATGTTGAAGTTCACCCAGTTTAAGGCTGCCAAAGTTGAGAAACACTGGTGTAGCAGTTGGAAATATCAACAAGTCACCTTCTGCTTGGCTCCCTGGCGTTGCACTGAAATCTGTCAAGTTTCCCATGGGGGAACCAGTTCCCAAAGCAGTATTTGGGAAGGGTGGAACAGGCACTTCTTGTTCTTTTCTTCCTTCCAGTTCAGGCTTGTCGAGCACAAAGCAGCAAGACACAGTCAGCACTTGTTCCAAGTAAATGCACCTCCAAGCAGGCTTATGCAATATCTATGGTATTGGGCAACTAATTTTCTTTTCCTTTTACACCATAAAAATGAATCTCAGAAAACTGCGTATACTCCCGTTGTGCCACTTTGTAATTAGGGGAACATAACAGGTTTTGTAGATAAATCCAGACGTTCAAAGGAAGTAGCTCCCCTAATACTATCCAGAGATGTGCATTATTGGGTAACAAATAAATAATGATTCATGTTTAATTATTTGGTTCAAATAAATAAAGTTCACATTTAATTTCTTAGGAACTGAATGCCAAGAGTAACAGATGGTTACTCCTTTTGACATCTCATTTGTTTCTTATTAGAGTGTGGGGGTATTTACCTTTTTTCAGCTCAAGGATAGATGGCTAACCTGGTAGTAGGAATGCTCACTCACGTGTTATTACTCAAATTATTATTACTCAAAATAAATATTGCACCAAACAGAACCAAATCCAATCAGATACTGCATTTGCAAGCACATATATGAAATATGATCCATTCTATCTGTAATTAATTCAGGGTCCACATCTTACTTCTTCAAATGTCTGTTTGATAAACTATAAATATCATTTAAAAACACATATAGGCACACAACACAATAACTTTCATTTCAATCTGAGGATAAAAGGAGAACTTTGGTAGGTGCTTTTTTACCCAGTGCAAAATTAATAATCAGATGCAGGGCAACGAATGCTAGTATAATTGTATCCGCTGCGGTATCTGCTATAACTTTTTTATTTTAGAGATTTAATTTTAAATTAAGAGCACTTTTTGAATACCTTTGCTAATACAGCAATAGCCAGCAGGGATGAAATTACAAGCAAACAAGTGTCTGGGCTTCTAATGGCAGACAAGACTATATTTTTTCCGTCATCCATGATTGCTTATGCTGGTGCTAACAACACTGTGAGAAGTTTTAGTTGTGTACCAGAATTATATTTATCCAACCAATCTATGGGTAGTACAGATAATCAGATTATACAGCCTTCAACTAATCACAAAGTCAGCTAAATTACTAACATTTATGTAAGATTATTTTGATATCAGTTTACAGGAGAATATGAAAGTTTAGGTACTGTTATATGAAGAGAGCTGCTTATCAAACTTTTGATTTCTGATTATGTCAGTGAAATCTCAGGTTCATCTTAAAAGGGATACGTGAAGATTATCAATCTATGCTGGGTCTCACTGGCTAATGCCAATGGAAAGGTTTATCAGCCCCTATAAATTCATGCATTGAAACTTGCTTATGTTCCTGATACACTATGCACATGCGGGTGTGAAATGTGACAATGACCAGGAGGGACAAGTTTGCAGATTTTTATTTTTATTTTTTGCAACTCCATTAGTACTTTAAATGACTTTGCATGCTTCTGCTCTAGTACTGACAAGTCATCCAAATATATGCACAGTGATGCAATGCTAGTGATTTTAGTGGATTGTATATTCTATTTAGAGACTGTTTATTCCTAAAGCATAAAATGATATGTGCGTGTGTGTGCATGCCTGCATTTAGGTGTGCAGGAGAAGAAATTACCATGTCCCAGCAATAAGTATTTCTATTACTGCTTTGAGCTCCCCATGGTTTCAAAACTGTGAAACGACTGTAAGCTTTTAGCATCATGTCTAATTGCAGAGTTGATTGTTTTGTGTATTGGGTACTTTGAACATTTACACAATAATTTTCTGCTGCCAAGCGCATGTGTTTAATTGTTAACAACTATAATATTTAATTAATATTTAATGTTTAATCACATGGGTGTCTTCAATGTGCTAAGCTTTATTTAGGTGGAGCCTGGGAGAGGTTCAGTCAATTGTTAGCTCCTAATTAGTGATTAATCCTGGAGAGGAATATTCCCACACATTATCAAAATATTATTTGGTGACTTTTCCAGTTAGCAACCCAATATCAAAAGAATTGAACAGTATGAATTTTCTTACCCAATCTTCTGACCAGTGTGGATGAATCAATTGTAGCAATCAATTTGGCTATATATTCAAATCAATTGTGTGGAACTTTGTTGACACAAGATAAAACAACCATAGCCACAGGAAGAAGTTGAAACACTTGTTTTCAACTGTGTTGAAAATTTGAGAATCTTAAACTGTGTTAATAAATTGCAATTTCCTATAAAAACAGCTAAGGAAGTCTGGAATACCCTTCCTTTACCAGATGGATTCCAAATGTTTGGTGGGAATTTGAGGAATTGCTGTTGTAACATGCCTGTGGAGGACACCTACTTAAAAAAGATGGTGTCCAGCAAACATTTTGGGTAAGGTAGTCCTAGCCAAACTTTAACTGCACTGTACAGAAGTTCGTTTGTCAGGCTGACTTCTGGGATTAAGTTTTATTGGTAGAAAGCCAACTAAAATGGATCAAGAGAGAAAGTATCAATTCAGTCTTCAAAAGAACTGGATGGTAGATCTCAGCTTCTTTTTCTGACTGAGTATCTTACTCTGCTACATTTTATTCAAAAGATGTTAGAGGTAAACACCTTTGAGGTAAAATCAATCTACTTTGATTTTAATAATTTGTAGCGTACTAGAGTTTTATCCTGATGTTAAATCAATTTTCTTTTGAAGGAAATAATTTCATAATGTGTGCATTCTTCCACAAAGGGCAACAGGAAAATAAAGGGCCAGCGTCATTGGGTGGCACCCAGCATTAATATTATGTAAACAGTGAGATGGTTCATACAAAGAAATTCCAAGAAGAGCTTGATCCAGCTATAGTCTATACTAGAAACAAACATGCAAACTTCTTCCTGTTAGGGTGCTATAGAAAATACTGCAACATTTGACTCAGTTAAGAATAACAATTGCTAAGAATCTAGGAATACAAACAGTTCATTTCAGCACACACAACTAGCATTATGCAGTCCACTTATCCTGATTAGCAAGGTTCCTATGTTCCTATTCTGTGGTCTAATCTACATCATCTGTCCCCACAGAGCTTCATTTCCCATTTTAAAACCATCCAACCAGCTTATCTTTCCACATGGCTGAAACGATATTAAATGGGGGAGGGGGGGCAGAGGTGCTTTGACTTTTGAACTGAATCAGTACAGGCTGCTGCAACCTGTAGACTAAAAGCAATTTCTGAGAAAATTATAATTAAGCATTTTCAGTGCTATCTTCAGTTTTCACACTGAATTTCATTGGGTCTCAGAATCTTCCTTTAATCTTGTTCATGTTGAAAGTTTTTAGCTTTTCCCCATCAGAAATGATTTTTCAAGAAAAGGCAAATTAGAATCTACATACAGTAGTTCATGTAGCCTATTTAGGATTTTTTTTATGATTTCAAAACTTGAATGAAACTACAGGTAAATCCTTTTCTTTACATATGAATACATCTGTGCCTCCAATATCAAAATCTCTTTGAATTCATAATAAAACCAACATAGGAAACCAACAGCTGTCAACATCAAGAAAGCTATTTGACCTGTGAGCAGTTTTTGGGAGGCTTAAATTATTCCAAATAATTATTCTGAATATGAGGTGGAAAGATTCAGCAATACCTAAAAGGAAGAATGGTTGGTGAAAATGATAGAACTTGGTGAGATGGCCAAATTAACTTCTTTGTTCAGAAAAATGATAATACCTATATCTATTGCTGATTGGAAATCCTTTGTGGACTTTTTGTATAAACAGAAAAAGATGAACTTATGATTTATGGTTTTAACGATTAGGCAGAATAGATTATACATAGAGGAGTGTCATGATGTAACTTTAGAGAAAGAGGTAAATTTATAACTATACTTATAGTTGCTATGAAAAAGATTGGAAGCAACTTCTTTGTATCTTTTTTCTTTCTTTTCTATTGTGTGTGTGTGTTTGTTTTCTTGCACTTTTAGCTTTCTTTTGGTTTCTTTCCTTTTCTGTTTTTTTCCTTATACTAGTTTGCATTGGTTTTTATCTTTATTTTTAAAACTTTTAATAAAATTGTTTTAAAAAATGAATATGAGGTAGAAAACCATGCACTTTATCTTAGCTTCCAAGAGAGGAAGGTTAAAAATAACAGAAAATATCCAAACCAGTGATGATGGTCTAGACATAATGTAATCAATACTTGCTATGGTTAAGTTACTACATAATAGACTAAAATAATTTTCATCTCTAAAAGCTTTAATTCCAGAAATAGGGTTGAATGTGTATCTGTTAGCATACCATTTCTCTGGCCAGACAAAATAATGCCAAGTTTTTAAGAGGTATATCATGCCTCATATTAGAAGAATTTGGCTGTATCACTAAGCATATTGTTTTGGCCATCTGGCTTTCAGAGATATAAATGCAAAGGTGGGTGAATATTACTCATAACATTTGCAGTGGTTTCTTATGATCATAGAGACATAGTCAGATTGTTAAAATCAGTATCCTCTACAACTTTACTCATTCATGCACAGCAACATGAGAGGGAATTAAGTAAATGAAGATAAGATCTTTCCCTGAATGCTGCAAAAAAGGGGGGAAAGAGCATACATACAATATTGAACTACATCTATAAGAACAAATGCTTCACTGCCACTATAAAAATGTGCAGTTCTACTTTGAAATATAAGCTAAGTGACAAGATAGATGATATTTTGAGTTCACTGAAGCAGCATTCAGAGCTGTCTTCCTTCACAATCCTAGTGCTTGTGATTAAATTAGGAATATTTTTTGAGTGTAGAATATGTTCTTATTCCATTCCAGCTTCAAAGCCACAAAGGCACTACCCCAAATGATTTTAGTGGGCATTACAAATATGTTTTTGTAGTTTAATCATCAGCAGAAAAAGATGGTCATCATTCAAACTTCCCTGGCAGAGAATAATGGATACTAAATTGAAGGTAGAGGAAGAAACTGTCTGATGGAAGAGAGACAGATCATATCTTTCCATTTACGCCCAACATGGAAATAAAGTGGGCTGCTACAAAAGAGAAATATCATTCACCACACCCAACAAAGAAATGACATGGCTGCTACAAATTGAACAGTTTATTAGTCTCCATTGCTGCCAATTAATGTTTTCCCGAAAATAAGACCCAACCGGAAAATAAGCCGTAGCCTGATTTTTTCAGGATGCTTGTAATATAAGCCATACCCCCAAAATAAGCCCCAGTTAAGATTGTCAGTCAGACGGACACATTTAGTATTATATTTCACCAAAAATAAGACCAGAAAATAACCAGAAAATAAGTCTGAATGCGTCTTTTAGAACAAAAATTAATATAAGATCCTGCCTTACTTTCAGGGGAACATGGTAGTATCTCAATACAATTTTTGCAGATCACTAATTCTGTGGGTATATTTACATGGCTGGAGTAAACAGAAAAACTTCATGGTTCACCCACTTAGCTGCCAATGAAGTTTGGCTAAGACAAATCTATTGCTCCCATTAATCTCTCTTCAATATGCAAGTTATTGTTTAACAAACCTAACAAAATGGATCTTTAGAATGACTGCAAGCTGCAACCACATCAAACTAGTTTAATTTCTTTATTAAATCAAGTGGAGTTTTTTTGATGAACCATGTAAGAAAACCTAGTAGTTAAAAGAAAAAGAAAAAAAAGTGAAGGTGGAGGGGAAATTGTGGCAAGTGTAAATAACTCTGCTTATTCTATTTACTTTCTGAACAGGAATAAGGAAGTAAGTTCTTCAACACGGTCACTGTTTATTTACAAAGTCATCTCAGGGGGAAAAAAAGTCACAGCAACTTGAAGCATGCAGTCCACAAATGTACTGCACATTACTAAACACCATTCAGAGTAATCTCAATTACATTTTCCTCAAAACATCATTAAAAGTAGTCTTTTTTCAAATTGAGCTTAATTCCAAAATAACTTCATGGACATAGTCATGCAATTTTCTTTGTAAAACAATGAAAATAGCTTGTCATGGTCCACTTCAAGATGTTTCTTGACTGGCCCACAAATTTGTTACTGGTTAGTCTCCCATCCAAGTAGGAACCCCTGGTCCCTCAGACAAGGTCAGTCAGGTGCCGTTACTTGCTGAGAGTCAACGTCTCCAGGGATAGATAAGTTCCTTTATAATGAGATGCAATACAGGATACAAGAACTATTTGTGAGATTTAATATAGTACTGTAACTAAAAAGCTCATTTACCTCTGTTACAAATTGACTAGCTAATCAAATTCTGGGATGCTCAGTGAGGCAGTCTATGGTGCTGGTATACTTTTAGATGCCATTCTCAGTGGCATCTACCCCAAGCTTTTTTCACATTAAAGAAATAAAATTGTAAAGAAGAGCAGGCTGCAGATCTAAGTTCTGGCCTTTACCATTAATTTTATTCCCAGAAATGTTTTGTATCCCATTAGCTTTCTCAGAAAATGAAATAATAAGCAACTGCAGCCTAAAACATTGTTCAGAAACATGGTATTTATCCAGAAAAAAAGATAATATTAAGCAGGGAAAGTAGAGAATGTCATACAGGAGAGGGGATTAGAGAGGATGCCAAGTAGCATTCTGATAAGTCTGTGCTGGTTATGTCCCCCATGCAACTAACTATGTAAATCAACAAGTCCTTCTCAGTAGCCAAGATATTACACACAAAGTACTGGTAATTTGAATATTCAACATGATTATTGTTATATGAGCTAATTAGGGCAAAATCTCATAACTTACTTTGAAAAGTCGGTATATCTTTTAGTCAGTATATATTTGAGCCAACTATTTGTTCAGTTCTGGTTACTCTATCTAAAAAACGTACGTAGTAGAGTCAAAAAGTATAGCTTACAACTCAGACATCAGAGAATATGATAGAAGGCAGCTGAAAATACCTAGAAGGTATTAGGTTGGGTAAGTTAGGCTGTAGGCTGGCATTTGCTAGGATTAGCAAAAATATTATTTAGGAAGGAAGGTGTGATAGAGATTTAAAGAATTATATGGCTTACAGAAAATGCATGCAGACATGACCCTTTTTATCTCATATGATAATAGAACTTCAGATCATCCAACAAAATTGATTAGCAATAGATCTGGTATAAACAAAAATACATAAGTAACAATGTATATGATGGCAACTCTCAGCGTACAAAGATAATGCTAGCACTGAGACGTTAAGTGAGCTCCTAATTTAGAAGCACTAATACTAATTTATTATACTTATGTTCTGTTTTTGTTGTAGAGCATGCATAGTTTCTTCCTCACTTTTATTCTTACATTAATCACTTTAGAACGATTAATTCTGGAAAGCAAGAGGCTGGAGTATTTAATGTTCACTCATACTCAGCAATTTTTTATTTTCTCATGCTGATTCCATATTCTATACAGGCTAAATCTCTAAAACTGGAGAAGATCAGCAAGCACATCTATACTGCCTTTGACAGTGTTATTTACTTTTTTCTACAGACATTTCCTGTACTTCTAGCTATTTCTAATACTACTATGATATCCTTTTCTAACAGACTTATATGGTAAGATAAGTTTTATAGCAACTGAAGCATTCACTTTGGAAGAGAAATATGATCTTAAACAGTGAGCCATAAAGATTTACTCAGTAGCTTTAGGCAAGTGATTATGTCTAATCTACAATAATGCCTGGGTTGCTTGAAAAAAGGACAGAAGTGCATGCCCCTTAGCCCCCTTCAGATAATCAGAAAATACATCACTGATGAAGGTGCTTGTACCTGAAAACGTACGCAGATTATATATTGCTCTCTCGTTTGTTTATATTGCAATTGTTTTTATTATTTTTGTAACATTAACTGGCGAACCAAATTACAACTAACTTTTTTTGTTAATTTCAACAGAAGATTCTTCATCACCAAAAATTACTACATAACCTAAAATTTCAGAAATATAGACAAAGCAATCATATATAAAAATTCAAAGTACAGACATCCAGCATGAAATATTTATTAGTGAGCAAAGAGAGGTAGACCATTAGCCTATATTTTTACTAGCATACCTAATCCATCAATCTATTCTCTTGACAGAAAAGAGCAACATTTTTATTACATCAAGAAAAGGTATTTTTGTGTGGTGTTTTATTCATGGAATGTTATGAAAAAAATACTATTTTTGTACTGTACCTGATTTTATGGCTGTAATGAACAATGACTGGATATTCTCATAATTGAAAGCACAAGGATTCACAAGAGCTTTGAAGATTTTTTTTGAAGTGTTAACTGCTGCAATAAGCCTCAAGAATACGAACAAAGTATAACTAGTTTGGTTCAATTATGTTTGTTGAAACTATGGCTATATTAGAATGGAATAATCAGTACTCACTTAAATATTTTAACTGACCTATAGGCTCAAAGAATAATCTGCACTTAAGGCATTCTGAACTGTCTGCACAGATAATTATGGTATTGAGAAGATAATTAAATCTAATTCCAGACAGCCTCTACATGTCAAATTAAGTAGTATTGCCTTTGGAAAGTACAGTGCTAATAACTGACCATATCAATGACTGATTTTTTTTTTGTCTCCAGTTTCTGTCAACAGCTGACTATAGGCAAAGTTAACAATTTACCACAACAGCATTGTTTAAAAGCTAACACACTGCAGTGTTAACTGCTGTTGCTCTTGCTTCGAGATGTAATCCAGGATAACTCATGTTTGAACAGGTAAGACCGAGTGCCAGAGGATGTGAAAGAACATTCATGAGGCATACTTTAGATGGTTGATCAGGACTCCATTTCCTACCTTCATCAAACTCTGATAATGCAGCTCATCTGGAGAGAACTAGAGAAGGCTGATGTAACATTTAATTTCATAGATTTTGGAAATCATGCCATTGTTCCTAATATAATATCATGAGGAAAACCAGTCATGATGGTAATTAAGTGTTTTTTTTTAACTGAATGAATTGTAATGAATTGGGAACTGTAATAAATCATTCCCATAATATTAACTGTATTTGGCTGGCCGTATGGAGATGACGAGAAACAACTGAGTAACATTATCCCAGACACACCTGCTAGGAATTTCCTTCATGAACTCCCTTCTGCATAAATATTGTTAGACTGGGGCAGAAAGTCAGTAATACATAAAGTAATTCTCTAAGGTGCTGTGATGAATCATAAATATAGAGAGAAAGGAGTTCTTCTGTCCTACCAAGGGATTATTTTGGCACTCTCCAAACATTTTGGATTGCAATTCCTGATACACCAAGTCAAATGTTGCTTTAGCCATGCATTCAAAATCATGGTAGGCTATACAGAAAAAGAATGACTACCATTAAGGTAAGGCAACCTAAACCATTACAATCAAGCTTCTATCTTCTGCTGGCTCAAAAAATAAATAAACCTTCCTCGACCTAAGTCACAACCCTCTTCAAAACAAATTATATAACAAGATGATTGCTTAGTTTTAAGATACATAGAGGATTAAGTATAAGTGCTACCTGTTGCAAAATTAGTAGCTGGCTTTCTGCATGGTGTACTTTATTGGAATCTGGTGCAGGAGCTTTCAATGACTTACCAATAGAAAAGCACAAACATATGTAAGCCACCCCTGCATTAAAAGAATTGTTATTGAGACATCTATTTTCTTTCTATTGTACTTATTAGCAGCCTTGCTTTGATACAAATACAACCCATTAGCATCTTCTGCCCATAAATTTGTTTTACACGTTTCTAGAACACATGTACTTGTAATTATATTTTGTAGCCTTCATCAAATGTTGTCTGAATACCTGTTTTTCCGGCCCTAAACAGCAAACCCAAACAATACTAAAATTAAATGGGAAAAATTACACACCCATGGTAAATTGATATAGAAACAGTTGTCCTTTGCCTTGGTTTTTTTCACAGTAGAATCATAGCTGTTTGAGAAAGGAAGCAGCCAAAGTGAAAGTATAGAAACATTGATTTCAAATGTAATAAAGCATGCAACTCCTCTTTAGCAACTCCCACTCTATTTTTTCTGTTTATTCCATTCAAATTGTAATTAGGATTATACATTCAAGCACCACATTCTTTTATTCTATTTTTTGGACAAAGGATTAGATCTTGATTTCTCTTAATATTCGGTCTGTTCATTTTAATTTACAACGGGCAGGTTCAGTAATAAATATTACATTGGACATAACTTTTTGGGAGTACACTATGATCCAAGATTCAGAATTTTTAAGTTAATATGCACCTTGTATTTCCAGAGTGTTTTAGAATTAGGGTATTAATCCTCAATTCAGGGCTATTATTCTGAACTTATGCTATTTGGAAAAAAATTAAAGCAGCAGAACTTGATTGCAAAAAAAGTTCTATAAATTAAGTTTTAATTTGATATACAAAAGCCATCTGAATTTAAGATTCTGTTGCCCATTGAAAACATCCAAAAGGCTCTCATTCCCTATTTTTCGTCCAAGTATCTTACATACTTGTCTTTGTGATAGTTGTTGACAATTTTTTTCCTCAAGAAGTCATCTAGTCCCCCTATTTTTTTGAAAACCATGAACGTACTGATTATCATCCCATTGTGCAGCTGTAAATTCCATTGTTACTTTCTTACTATCCCCATAAAAGCTAATAGGGTCACAAGAGATATATACTAGTCCATTGAATGGTAACTATCAGATGGTCATTCCTGTTACATCAAAAGAGATTGTTTTCCTAAAATCTTTATCTGTTCAACTCTTCTTCCGAGTGGGAAAGTTCCTTACAGGGATATCACTTCCAGAGTGTTAAGAGGGATTGACTTCCAAATAAGCATAGATAAAATAGCAGACTGAATTGCTTATTTCCACGTCATTGATTGACAGGGCTTGTAGATAAGTCTTTCCTGGAAAATGGGGGAAATGCATTTCACTGGTAGGCCACTATACACTTACAAACAAGAGATTGTTCTCTGTGGAAGTAACAAAGGATCAAGCAAATGCAAAGGACTAAACATGAAGGATCCATGCAGGGTTTAGGGACTGGGTATTGTTTATTAGTGTTCATTTCCACTCCTGAACTTACTTTTTAAAAAGCTCCTAAGCACTTCCTGAACACTATTTTAAAAAAAAGCAAAATAGTGCGTATTAATTCTAATTTATCACACACCTTGCAGGGATGAGGTCAGGCAGTAAGGCAAAAGGCTATAAATACTGCAAACATTACAGCAAGGGGGTGAGAAAACACGCAATTCATATTTATTCTTCTTACCCAAGGAAGTAGTTTGAAAGTTTTCAGTTGAAGCAAAGGGGGTAGAGGTGGCATGCGACTGACCTCCTTTTTTTCTAGCTAGCTCCATATCTAGCTAAAAAAACCCTAAGCAAATCCGAACAAACTGAAATATGCAATGAAGAAGTCGCCATAACTTAAGTCAGCCCCTTCATGGTCCTAGGCAGGCCTGCAAATCCTGTCGCGGCAGTTTAAAACCCACGGCACTTCGAAACACAAGGAATTATGTAATAGATTTTTAAAAAAAAACGTATTGTGGAGGAAAAAAAAAGGCGGCTTAAGGTGGACGTCTCTGTCCCCCAACCTCTTGCCGCGGTCCACACAGAGGGCGGGCAAGTGCCTGGCGCTCTCCCTCGGGACTCCAGGCTGACTTCCCTGCCTTTTGGGCGCGAGGTTTAGAGGCGGGCGGCGGGTTGACTTCGGGACTCGGAAAGCAGCTGGAAAGCCAAAGGCGAGTTTGCCAGGGCCGCTCCCCGCAAGTCCTGTCCCAGCTCAAGTCCAGGCAACCCTGCGGTTCCCTTGCTCTGTCTGTCTTCTCTTCCTGCGCCCTCCCATTTGCGGGAACGGCGGCAATCTCCCCAGGCGCCCTCGGCCAGGGAGTTCGGCTTCCTCTGCCGGGGCTTCACCTGCCCTGCTACCCCAGTGTCCCATTCAGCTTCTCTGTTTCTCTCTGCGTCTCTGTCTGCTCCCAATTCCCCGCCCTTCGCCCCACGCTGCTTCAACCACTCCGGCTCTGCTTCCCAGAGGTGCGATCGCGCCGAGTTCTAAGCCAAGGCCTTACCTGAGCGCGCCTCTTCCAATGGTTGCTCACCTGAAGGCCCGCTCCACCCAATCAGCTCGCGGCTCGTCCCTCTTGCCTGCTATCCTTGAGTGAAAGAATCCAACTTCTCTTGGGAAAGTTACCTGTAGGCGCCTTCAGCTTTTGTTGCTTGGCTGCTCGGTGCCCTAAACCGCGGGGGGGAGGGAGTGCAAAAGAAAAAAAAGGCCAGCCAGTCTTCTTCCCACATGCGAGGGGCGGGGAGAAGGGGGCTTTACCTGTCCCATTCCTACCTCTGCGGCTGGCTGAGGGAGAAGTAGAGGGGGGAAAGAAAAGCAGAATTACCAGTAGCTCTGGTTCTGCCGTCCCGGGAGCTCGCTCGCTCTCACACGCGAGCGCACACACACATACACACACACACCTTTACCTGCACAGACTTGAAAGTCCAGTTTCACCAGAGAGACTAAGGCATCTGGAAAAGGGGAGAGAGTTCATTGGATCAAACATGTCACAAGAGACGGACAAGTAAGTGATCACAGCCAGCTTGCTACTTTTGCTGCTCCTGGACGGATCAACTGGTTGGTTGTGTTTTCTTTCCCTTAAAGAAAAAAAACAAAACAAAACACGATCTCGGTGGTGGCCGCACTGCGATTACATTTCCTCCTTTATACAAGGAATACAGGGGTTAAATAGAACCCACAGGAGAGCTATTGAATTCCACTAACTTTCCCAATCTCTTTTTCACTCTCCCCCTTTAAAAAAAAATTGGCTTTGGATTCTTTGTGTAACTTTCCCAAAGTTTGGTGAGAGCTTTACTTCTGCGCTATAGAATTGGAGGACCAATGCCTTCATGTCTTTCAGGGCCTAGATATGAAACGCGATTCTTGGCTTTTGTATGTGAATGCAACAAAAGAGCTTTTATATTGGATCAGAAACGGCCATCTTCTTCCCGTTTTCTTGGCACTTCTGCATGTGTATTTTGGGACAGGAAGATGTAAAAAGATGGATCTCAGAAATTCTTTATTTCAAATGGGGTGGTGTGGTATGGTGTTTAAGATGGCAAGAAGGGGGGCAGGGGTAAAGGGACGGATTAAAAACACTCTGATTCTAGAATCAGAAAATAAGCATATTATAGAATGCAGCATGGGGGGGGGCAGGAATATGGGGATTTCCTCCCCCCCCCCAGTAAGAGGAAGTGATTTAGTAAAAATACTACGTTGTATGTACATGTGGCATAAAATATTCCACTCCATGATAAAAATTTAGGAATTTCACTTCCTTAAACCCTCAAATAAGAGTAAAATCAAAATGCACTTTATTAAGAATCTCAAAATTCTTGGAAAAACTCTAGGTTGTACATTGAGATATTTTGAAATAAGCAATAAAGCCTACTGTTTAAGAATGTTCATAATAAACCAAATAACATTAGCATTTTTGTTTGAAGTTCTAACGTGCCAACGCTAAAGAACATTGTGATTCTGGGATTGTTGTGTGTGCTGACATAACGCTCTATTCTATAGTGGCCTCCCTTGTATTCCTTTCCCCGTTTTCAAAAGTCTGCAAGGTGGAAGTTAGACAATCTTGTACAGGCTTCATCTCCCCCTCCCAGCACCTCCCTATGACTGCGTGTTCCTTATGGCAGTTGTTACTGGCTCGTTCTGAGCTTCCTGGTAGCTGCAGATCCTACCAATGCTAAAGGGAGAAGGCCAGAATCTTGCAGTGGGTTGGGTCTCAAGATCAGGAATAATAGATTGTATCTTGACCTTCCTTCTGAGCCTGTGCAGCACATTGTTACCATGCACAAGAAGATCATCTCTAGCACTGGAACAAAACTCCTGTTGTGGAGTTTCTGTCCTGGGCTATTGACCTACAGGTGTGGAAAAGGGAAAGGCAAAAGAAGAGGGAAGGAAGCAGAAATTAACAGGATTCAGTTTAGCAGCAAAAGGGACTTGACAAATTCTTAATGTGAGAAAGCTGGTTGGTGAAAAGGACTGACTCTCTTGAAAGTTGAGAGTGGAATACATAAAAGTTCCATAATTAGACAATGACTAATATAACAGTCTTTCCCCCCACACGGTCTGTCCATTGGGAAGAAATTTACTTCTTTATGGTCAGTACAAGAGGGCTAGATCATTCAAAATAAGGTGGCCTTTCCATGGAGTCTTTTGGAACTTTTTTTAATGCATAGTAACTCTCAGTTGATTCAAGATTTTGTGCCAAGGGCAATGATGGTTTTGATTTGATAAAACAAGATGAAAAGGTTTAATCTTTTACATCATCTCCTGGAACTTTTGGAAAGTGGTTTTGTTCCATATAGCACATTATTCATTATTAAAGTAGGTATGCCCATTAAAGTCTGGTATGAAGGACAATTGTTTAAAAAACAGATTTTGATCAGTATCTGAGATGTTACGTATATGCCTGGGTTAGTCAAAATGTCTTGAAAAGCATAGGCTGTTCTAATCATTTGAGTAGAAGTGAAGAAACTGTGTTTTTCTTTTCTTTTTTAATGCATTGTATTTCTGTGGCTAAAGTAGTCAACAGATTTTGGTTTAATGCCGAAATTAATTTGTGTAACGTTCAGGCTACATTCTTATGAACATTTTACTTGATATCCTGAATTTATTGGACATGTGTCCCAATAAATGGGTTTAGGATTACTCTGCAAGACACATGTGATTGGTAAGGCATTCTCGTTTATTTCATGTGAGATTTTATACAAAGTTTTAAAATTGTTATTATTTTTATTTTTATTTACATAGTTGCATTAAAGTCATCTAGTACTTAAGTTATTTGCATATGAAAATAAGGCAAATCAGGTTCCTTACAAAACTAACCAATAAATTCACAATACCCTTTTCTTTTGCACTTTATCCTTCAAAATTATTATATGGCTGCTACTAATTTTAAATTTTTATTACTTTTTATCCAGAGGAAACTAGATTGAAAGACTTCTAATGAATCTTCATCTTTTATTCTCAGAAGCAGTTGCACTGAATTTGTGGGAGATGGGTGAATTGTGAAATTTAACAAGGGTGTAGACATTTCTAGATTTGAATCTACAATAGATCATAGAGACATTTGTCAAGAGACAGCTACTTTAATCCCACATTGGATGCAGCAGTAACTTTCTAATTTGATGTCTTGTTTCCATTTGAAAGGATCTTCCAAATGTTTCTAGCTGTGTATTTATTTGTTATATCACCTTTTCTTTACTTGCTTAAACTCATATGCACAGTTATCTCCACTTAGTTTTTATTCTTGCAACAACTTTTTGAGATTATATGTGACTCAAAATCAGCCAATGAACTGGGATTTAGAATTTGGATCTTCCCTGTCCTAATACAACCCTCTAATTATACAACAATAGTTCATTTAGCTGTGAAGCCTTGGAGAAGAGACAATTGTCTGCATTTCAAGGAGACTATGTGTATTTAAAAAAAAACTATTTTTCTGAAGATAATGTAATTTTATTTTGTGAAAACTAATTTTTCTCCTTGTCAGAAGAATTATTGCCCTTCAGGAAAGTTAAACACAACAGGCGATTAGAGATGAGAAGGATATAAAGCCCACTTCATGCAATCCTCTCTGTGAATATGGAAGAGGCAATTGAATACATGTTACTAAATTCTCATACTACAGTGACCCAATAAGTAATATGATCTTGAGTTAATGTGATGTATGAAGGGAGTGGAGGGTATGACTCTAAGCCACAGATTGAAACCAGGGTTTGTTATTTTCTTACTAACTGCTACTTTCTTTGGAAGATGTCAAAATAAGGATGGCTGGTTGGTTTGTGATGTCTTAGCTTAATCTTGATTTGTTTCTGTGCCCATTCAGGTTTCCAATCAATGCACAGAAACGCAAGGCAAAACCAGTTAAGACTGAACCTATCATTGGTTAAACAAGTCATAATTATTTTGCTTATCTGTAAAGCTTCTAGCATATTCAGTAAGCAGTGGATAAAAATATTACAACTTGTTCTACTTTGAGCATTTTTGAAAAATATCTAGAAACTTCAACTGGTGTAAAATTCATTAAAAAAACATGTCACTGGTGACAAAACCAGGGTCATATTATGCCTGAATTGGACAATCTGCATATGTTTCCAATTGTTTTGTGGACACAATTTAATGTGCTGATTTAAGTCTGAAATATCTTAAGGCATAATTCTCTCATTATAAACTGGTTCAGGCATTAAGATCTGCAGGCAAGGTCCTCTTAAAAATGCCTTTGCATTCAGAATCCCGTTTATTGAGCATTTGCGAGAAGGCTCCCTAACTATGCAGTTCAATCTCTAGGAACTGGTGTTTGATTCCCACTCTCTGTCTTTTGGAGATGGACTTAAGATTCACCATGGAAACCAGGCCTTTTCATTTCCCTTAGATTGATTCCAATATTTATTTGTGTCATTTAATTATGTTCAAAGGTTTATGAACTTCTGATAGCCATTTTGAGATAGAAAGTTGAAAAAGAGAGAGAGAGGGAAAGGTGGAAACAATGAACAAATGAACTATACCATAGTATAATTATTGTATTATGTTTGTATCTTTTTGTCGTTGTCACTCAAGAAGCTACTTACAGTAATAAATATTAATATAATATAAAAATTGAATAATAGCACTAGCACTTATACATATACCACTTCACAGTGCTTTACAGCCCCCTCTAAGCAGTTTATAGAGTCAGCATATTGCCTCCAACAATCTGGGTCCCCAGTTTACTGACCTTGGAAGGATGGATGGAGCCAGTCAGGATCAAATTCCTGGCAGTGAGCAGTCAGCCTGAAAAACTGCATTCTAACCACTGCACCACCATGGCTCCTTAAACTACCATGCAGAGCAGGGATTAGCCACCTATGTCCTATAGGCTGGATATGACCTGTCCCTTGAAATCATGTTGCCTGTGGTCATCTAAATAGATATATTTACCCAGCCTACAAGAGAGAGAGAGAGAGAGAGAGAGAGCACTTAGCACCTCCTTGGGTGACCATCTTGGTGACAGCTTTACCAGATACTTTGGCATGGCCAGAACAGCAATTCCTTTGGAAATGATACTAGTGATACCATGGACTCTGGACCATACATAGAAGAAAGTTGCCAACCCCTGATAATACAGCAATTTAAAATAGCACAAACTAAAAAGGACTTTCTAAAGAAAAAAAAAGCCTTTTCCAAAAAGAGAAAGTATGGAAGCTGAATGTGAGCCTCAAGAACGTTCTCAGTTTGAGAAAAATATAAGAGAAGTACGTCTCCTTTGAGCCTAACACAAAGACATAAAAAAGCAGGGACATCTTTAGAAGGCTACTTTTACTTCTGGACAAGTTCATATAAAGCCAGGAAATCCCTCAGGTAGAATAGTTTTTAAAGGCTAAATCAAGATGTAATTATGATAATTAACCAATTTATGTAGGTAAGACCAGTGTAAATGCAGCCATGTTGACTGAATGGTGGCAATTCTGAGATTTCTCTTTTTCTATTTGCCCATCACTGCATCCTGATGGAGGTTAGATATATACATATAAATATCTGAATTATGATGTGCATTACAAGTCATTTTAGGAGTCCTTTATCACATTGTCAGACTGAAGACCCTTCACTTACCATGAGTACTCTTAGAATTATACTTAAAATGCCAGGTTTTTTTTCTCCTGGGAGAACTTCCATAAGTTCTTGACAGCTTCATCCCATTTACAGTTCCTTGATCGTTAAATTTGTCACTATTGCACCTGCATGACAATTCTTGAAGGAATTCCTTATCTTTGTCCACTATAAAGATAGGTAACCTTTTGAGAGTCCGTGGTTGCACTTAATGTTTTAGTGAGTCAGTAAAGGTATGAAATAGATAGGGACCCAACACCCAAGGGGACAGAGACAGGATTTCCAATTTAAATAGAAAAGCCTGCTGGTGCCTTTGAAACCACAATTAGGCATCAGTAATGAAGGAGAGAAAGGGAAATACAACTGATTTTTTTTGGGGGGGGGCAAATTGGTACGTAGAACTGATGATGAAGTGAAAATAATTCCAATTAGGTTGTATTTTTAATTTACCTCCCTTATTGCTACATTTCAGGAGGCCAGAATAATAACCGTCTAGTTTTAATGCACCCATCTAATGTTTGATTCCAAGGAAGAGTACATTGCCTTTTTAAATCTATTATTTTGAAATGATATTCATTATAATATATTGGTTTTCTCATAATTCTGATTAAAAAACAGCACACAAATATCATAAAATACACGATCAAGGAAACCTCTCTGCATTCCTAGCAACCCACACAACTCCAGGCATTTATATAGTTAGTAAATAGGAATGGCACCTTAAGACCTTTTAGGTCTGGAAATGCCCTAAAAGTAGAATCCCTTTCATTTAAACAGGATATTAGCTCATTTGTTGGAACCAGGTTTAGATCTCAAAATTTGTAAAAGGAATTCAGGCGAGACAAGTTTCAGAGAGAAGGTCTCCAATCAAGCAGATATAATCAAAATAGCTTCAGGGAGAAAAACAAGTTTTGTTCTCCAGATCGTGACAGCATAGGAACTCTTTGTTAAGTTTTGGATGATTTCTCCATGTACAATAAATTTTATGCTTGGAAAATTAAGAGGCGTGTGCAGTACAGTGGCCTTAGATTTGTGTTAATAAGTATGTATATCACAAAGAAATAAGTTAGAAAATATTTAGTGGGAATACATATAACGGGGGAGCCACCAAAACACAATCCATTTCAAAATATTAACCATCAGTGCACTTTAGTAAGCTGGCTAATCCAGTTTCCCATTCATAATAAACAACCATCATTGTGCCAAGTTAAGATGACATAATGAAACCAAGATGGTTAAAAAAATGTTTGCACATTTCCCATGTGTTGACTCTTTGTGTCCTTTTACTTTGGGAGAAAAACATCAGGAAGAGACTGTCAATAATTATCCTTGCAGGGAATTATGGGAGTATTTGTCCAATTGCATACTTGGTACTGTAATCTGTACATGATTATTCAGAAATGATTTCAGCCTGTGCTGAGGCTTGCATGTTAAGCCTAAATGCAAGGACTTGATATAAATAGTTATCTCACTATGGATTTGTTATAATGGATTAAAAAACTGGGATTAAAAATTTATAAATAAATGTTTCTTCTTTTCCTTTTTCATCTCTCTCTTTTCTGTTGCTTATAGAAAGTGAGTTAATAAGTTGCTTAAGGCAGAGATTTATTTCCTTTTGGTGTTTGAAGTGCAGTTCAATAACAAATTTTGCAAGTCCATTGAATCAGCAGATATGAATCACTGAAACACATTTTTGCCCTTTTTCATTTTTATTTTAAAAGAGAGTATAACTATTAGAAATGTTGAACTAAATGTTGTCTGCAAAATTCTGTCCTGTGCAGGATGAGGAGAGCATCTATTTTTGCATTCAGACATTTTATGCTACTCTTCTCCTACCCCATGCTAGGACTATTTTATAATATACATTTCCCAGTTATAGACACGAACTGACGTGAAAATGAGGTGCTTTGATCTCAGGATCCCTCCTCCACAAGGGAAAGAAGAAGCGGAAGAGGGAGGGAAAAAAGGAAGGAAGAAAAGGAAGGAAGAAAAGGAAGGGAGGGAGGGAGGGAAGGAAGGAGGGAGCGGGGGAGTTATTATCTATACTATAAGTAAATAGAAATACTATACTGGCTATATATCAAAGTAGTTACTAGGACTTAAAATAATGAAGAAGTTATGAAAAGATGCTTAAAATTTTCTATCTTATGTGTTTCACCAAATTGAAACATACCGTAATTAAAAGAATGTTCACCTTTCAAGTAAATAAAACTTCCATATTTTGTGGTGCTATTAAATTCCTGAGGATGTCCAGCCTGTTACAAGCATTAAAAATGTTGCTGCCTGCTTTGGCTTCTAATTTAATCTTTTCTTCCTCTGTTTCGTGATTTCCTTAATCTAATCGCCATCATGTTTTCTGCAGCACTTTTAGTATTCTCCTTGGTGCCCGGGAATCTTTCTGCCAAGTTATTCCTTTTTTAAATTGAAAGAACTGTAGTTCCTATAACTAAAAGAAAAAAAAAAAGTCTCCAGTTGTTTGTCAACCTCATTTCCCAGCTTGACCTTCTGGGGGGGGGGGGGGAGCAGGGGATTCTTAAAGAATAATGGCAAGAGGCAGATATTCTGATCACGCTCACCATCTTCAGAAAAGAGGAGGGGGAAATGAGATCTCTCGTTTCCTAAGTTAGAATGAGATAAGAATTGAGCTGGGGTGCACAAAGTACGATGCACTGATTGCATGGAACATGACACCATTGCCTTTGTGGTCCCACAGATCAAATAGTTGGGGTAAAACATTCAGGATGGTTTTTTTTTAATGGGGGGATGGAAGAGATTAAGGAGCAAGATGGATTCTTGCAAATGCTTACAACTCCATTTTACATCTTAAAACTGCTGAAAGTCTATAACCATGCTTATCTTTTGAAAGCAACCTCAAACTCAAAGCCTAATGGAGCCTTTGGACCAACAGAATTTGTCCATCCCTGGAAACAGAGAGTCGGTGCATAATTTCGTGGATTGCTTGATTTCCTTAATGCAGATCATGACAATGGTGGTAAAAAGTTTTTGAGGATTACCCTGTGGTATAAGAAAGTTTGGGAAATTGTCAGCTGGCTTTTGGCAATTTTTCAGATTCAGCATGAGAAGTTTTGGCTTTCCATAGCTTTAAGTCAAGAAAACTGAAATATTATAACGTAAAAAATAAGCTTAATGTGCATAATTAAAAAGAAATCAGAAGCTGGTCCTAAAAACAATTTAAAAAATGTAAGTGCCTGGTTCCATCCATCGTGTGATATGCCTGTCTCCTTAAATTAGTGTCCCACCCAGTCGCTGCATGTCTGTGTATAAAAGAGGATACCAAAAAAGGTCTTACATTCATCAGCTAAATGATTCACAACCCATTGTAAAAAGGGAAACAATGTCTTAGAATGCAGATGCAGATTCACACATTCTGACTGAGATAAAATAATGATACTATGAATCAGGATTGAGCAACCTGCAGGCTGCATGGATTTTTCACACCTATTTTTGTAGCACCTGAAGCCTCCTTCTTCCAAATTACATTAATGAAAACTAACAGCAAAAAGCATATTTTTACTGATATGATTATTTATTTTGTTTTAACAATGAAGATGGGTGCATTAAGTTTCTGCTACGCTTCACACATCTCTTGTATTATATCTTACCCTAAGCTTAAAAAAAGCACTTGGAAAATTCAGCACCATCAACTTCAGTGGTGTTCCTCAATCTCCCACCATGTCTGTATTCCTTGTATCACAAATAATTATTCATCCCTGCTATAAAACATTTTTCAATAAAGAAGAAAAGGCTTAGAAAGTTTTATGCTGTTTTCTATCAGTTTATAAATAAGTTCTATCAGTTTATAAATAAGTTTATACTTATTTTATCATGTATATGTTCCCCTTGAAGTCAGTCCATGGCATAAAACATTTTGCATTGAAATATAAGAATACGATGGTGTGTCCCAACATAAATTATTAAACAATTTTTAATGTTTTAAGGTATTTATTAAACATGTCTCTTTTTTTACTTCAAAGACTTAAGGAGGCATAGATTGTGTCCTTTCTCTTATTTTTCCCACAAGTCTATGAGATTGGATAGGTTGAGAATGACTGGCCCAAGATCATCTAGCAAACCTTCTTCCCAACTTATAAACTTAATCACTGTGCTACATTGTTCTCTTACAGCCACTGTTGTTGAGGGATTGTCATACCCTAAACTGATGCTAGCCTTATGTGATAGTCCAGGCAGGAAGCACACTCAGGAGAACTGGCTCTACTTTATTGTAAGTTTGTAGGTTAGCAGTAAATCCTTCTGCTGGCTAAGTGTCCCATTATCTAATCATTGCCCTGGCTGCAATTGTTCCTATTTCCCAAGGTTATTCCGTATATCATTACAATTTTATGTAACCCATTCATTTGTATACCGTGTGTCCATCTGGAGATGGAGGGGATCTTCTCCAGGCAAAGCTAATTTAAGATGGACTGCCAAATACAAAAACAAGTGAATAATTGTTTTTTTTTCCCCTTCACATACAAAAGCCGATTTGACTAGGAACTGAATCCCACCTACTATTGTGGTAACATCCTTTGCCTTAAAAGACAGCAGATGATCTCAGGAAGATGGTGGAAAGAAAGCATTTATATTTATTTACAGATTATGTTTAGCTACAACTGAACCTAATTTCTAAGGTGGTTAGTGTGGTGCAGAGGTATTATTGAGTATCAGCTATTTTGTTGGCTTATCATCTTCTACTTCCACTACTTGACTTTGTAATGTCGATATTGTTTTTATGGAGACAGTTCAATACTGTGGGGGGGGGGGGGAGGAGAGAGAGGAGGAGTGAAGTTACCAGGCAACCGGACAGCACCATGATTGGCCC
>JANHFL010001669.1:124923-135512 GCA_032468155.1 Oxyrhabdium leporinum | reverse complement strand
GGGAGCTTCATCACTTCAGACTTTCAAGAAGAGATTGGACTGCCATCTGTCAGAAATGGTGTAGGGTTTCCTGCTTGAGTGGAGGCTTGGACTAGATGACCTACAAGGTCCCTTCCAACTTTGTTAATCTAAATCTAAATCCTGGAGGTTTTAAAAAAGAGATTGAATAACCATTTGTCTGAAATGGTAATGGATTTCCTGCTTGAACAGAGTGTTGGAGTAGATCTCCAAGATCCTTTCCAATTCTGTTATTCTGTTAAACATTTTTTTTAAATGTTAAATATTGTTTTATATTATTAAAATGTTTTAACTGCATTTGCCACTCCCCCCTCCCCAATAAGGGTGGCACATTCAATCAGGCAGAACTCCCTACCCATGGTATCTTGTTCTGAGAAGTGTTTTTTCATATGAGGTCCATGTTCCAGAAGGAACACTCTTGGCTGCTTCTTCCACAGCTAAAGCAACGGCAGCATTCCATGGTTGACAATAGGCAAGCTACCCATGGAACTGTTACATTCATGATATTTCAGATGACTTATTGCTATTTCTATACTGTCCCCTCATAAATATGTTCCAGGATTGTTTGCAATATTAATCCAAAACATTATAAACACCAGGACAGCAGCCTGGAGTATTGTTTATAGTCCACCTTTCTTTGAAGGAAGTCAAATTTGAAATTCATAATTCTCTCCTTCCACTTAGCCCAAGGTTACTAGTGAATTTCATGACTCAAAGCAAATTCAAATGTAGGGTTCCCTGTTTTAGTCCAACACAGATATCAACACCATGCTAATAACATTTAGTTAAATAAATGATTTGATTATTTATTTGCTTACATTTAATCTGTTTGCTGCCTCTCAAAATTTGATTTTATTTGCTGTATTTTCTTCCCTCAGAAATTGTCTTTCCACCAGTGAAACGCAAAGTAACTTGAGCAGCAATGGTGAAAACAGAGTGCAGGTTTTGAAAACGGTGCCAGTAAATCTCTCCGTGAACCAAGAGCAGTTGGACACTTCCAAAAGGGAGCAGTTCAGTTCAAATGTATCAGGAAGCCCATCCTCCATTTCTGTGACTGGAGTGATGGTGGTGAAAGCAGAGGAATATACCCCCTACATGACACCTTCAGTGCATTATGCTAGGGGAGAAAATGAAGAACATCGGGGAGTTATATTTGAACATCCGCATTACGAAGTGCCTAGCATCACATCCCATTCAACCTATATGAAAGACGATCAACGCAGCACTCCAGACAGTACTTACAGTGATACCTTTAAAGATGGAGGAACAGAGGTATGTCTATTATTTTGGGCAATGTGGGAGCAGAAGGTGTGAGGTTCATTCATTGTTCACACTATTTTTTATTTTTCTCAATGGAAGTCAGGGCAGTTCATTTACTTTATCACCCCAATAAGTCAATGATTTAGGCATAACTGAGAAATGAAGTCTAAAACAATGATTTTGGATAATGGATATTCCTGAGTTGCCAAGTGGGATAAATTCCATCTTTGGAGGATGTATTCCAAGTGTCCCTCTCCAAAGGCAGAAGATGACTAGCTAGAAAGTCTTTCAATGCTGTTATAGGTTTGTAGGATTATCTCTGCAACCAGTGCTAATGTCAGCATTCCAAGTAATAACCCTAAGTTTGCTTCAGAGTTGACAGCTAATCTGCTTATCCTTTCAAATGACACAGAGATAATTTTGTTCTATTACATTTTCTAATCTATTAGCTTAATGTATTTGAATTTTGATTCTCTTAGAATTTGAACATATTATTTTTTTTTAATTTAAACTGTTTTGAATTTTGTATGCTGCTTTGTATTTGTAAGTTGTCCTGGAAGGCTTAATGAAATATAGATCGTACATTTTTTAAAAAATAGCTGAGATTTAGTGTGGTAAGAATCTCTTTTGTACAGAGATCTGAGTATGTTTTGGGTGATTCTTGTGTGCAATAACAGAGAACATTGTTAGAATACTTCCCTTTTGACATTTTTTTTTCTTTTGGGACATTTATACAAAGTATAAACAATGAAATGTTCTATTATTATGGGATTTTCACAGTAAGTATGGAACCATTTGCTAAGATTGAAATAGGCTGCATGAACTCTTGCAAAAAAGCTTCTAAAGGGAGAATACATTGGGAGTTGGATATAAAAGAGCTGATAGAAATTATTTATTCAATACCTGGAAAACTATAGTGATGGAACCCAAGCATGCAATGAGCTCAGATCCATCTTTTTCTCCTGGGTAAATGATATTCTGAAAGGCAGGTGCTTCTATAAAAAATGCTCTCTTCCTGGTTCTGCCAGATGACATTTCTTAGCAGATGGAACCTGGAGCATGCCAGGCCAAATGGAATGGGTAGAAATAATCAGATGGAGGTGGTTCCTCAAACAATTTGGTCTCATGCCATGAAGTGCATATTGCAACCAGTAGTGTCAATTGAATCCCAGTGCAGCTCAAGGAGCAAAGGTGTAACATGTGCTGATCAAGGAGTGCACATAATTGGATGTGCTGCCATATTCCATACCAGACATAACTTCTGAAGGCTTTTTAAGGGCAGTCCCATGTAGAGTGCATTGCAATAGTCCATTTGAGATCATTTTTTAAAATTATTCAAAGTACTTTTGATATTCAAACAATCTTGAATACGGGTGTTTATAAAACTACACTTCTTGGCTCTTTTGAAGTTATCTTGTTATTTTGAACCTCATATGAGCATTTTAGAAAAGGGTTTGTCTTTAGATCTATTGGATTGGATCCAGTCAAGTGGAAATCAGAAGAGCTTAAGTTAGTTGTGACTTTCTGCTCAACTACTCATGATATATATATTATTTCTTCATCTTTCAGAAATTTCGCAGTAGTTCTGTGGGTCCTGAGGAATATATTTATGAACAAACAGCCAAGTAAGTATTGACAATGAGAAAATACAAAGGTACACTAGATTTATAAAAGCTTTTGATTGGCTTCAGGCTATAAAGTTGCATGGAGGGCACTGATTTTGCGTAGGCATTTATCATGAAGGAGACTTGTTAAACTTGCATTCAGCATACTCAGCCTGTTTTATTCTCCTATCTAAATGAAATTCAGGAGAGGATATATATGTTGTAATGAAATCCAGAAGAGGCACATTTTATCCATCTAATTTGTGCCACATAGCAAAGTGACAGTAAGAATTGGAAAATTTCTTCTGTACATCATTTTGAATGGCCAAAGCGACATATCTATGGTTCTGAGAGTGATTTCTTCATCTTACTGTTACATGTGAATGCAATACAGGTGTTACCTTGCACCCAACACTGTCGTTCCATCTGGAAAGAAAATGGTATGGATCAGTTCTGTCTACATAGTTGCTGGATTCACTTACAAGCAGAAAGTGCTTCACAGGAAATTTTGTAGTTACTAAGGCTGAAATGAAAATGTCTGGCACCTAGCCCATGCTTTCTGTACCTTTCAGCCTGAGCAAGGCTTCACCAGAACTTTGTGCTAGAAGGGCAGAGGTGGAATAGGGTTCTGATAACTAGGTCTTTGAATTGAGTCGAAATAACTATTGGTAGGTAATGCCTTAAAATTGGTGAGATCCTGCAATCCTACTAGCAAGTCTAGATACTGCATTTTGTATCACCCGCAAAGGCAGATTCACACAAAGTACAGTCCAGTGATCGGGATGAAAGTTAACTATCTTGGGAGCATCTGATCCAAGTAGGGTTATAACTGATACATCATTCAAAACTGAATGAAGGCTCCCTAGCCACAGCTTCCACTGCCTATGTAATCAGGAACCAAGAATCCAGGAGGAACCCCAACACTTTTTGAAAAGGAAGCCCAATTCTGTAAAGAATAACTACCAGGATAGATATCTCTGTATTATCCAGATATTTATTGACAAATAACAACACAATAAGATTTAATCTGAGCTTGTTTTGTACTATCAGATCCTAACAACCTCCAGCCACCAGTTTGAGATTTCCATGGCATCTCCAGCACAGCCTGGGGTGGTAAATCATCCTTGGCAGATGCTAAGTGACTCCATTTGAATGCCGCTTATCCAATGAAGGGGTGCTTAGTATTTCCCTTAGCAATTTGTTCCATTTATATTTTCCCAAGCAATCAGGCAAGATCTGCCTTTCTGAAAATTGAATTCAGTAATCTGCCCTCTGGAATTATAAGGTATAACTCTTGACCTTCTTTTGGGTGACAGCTCTTCAGCCATTTGTAAAGTATTATCTCCTTCAGTCTCAGATAACCATTCATACCATCTTTGGTTTCTTTCCCTATCACTTAGTTTTCAGTCCTTTAATTATTCGTGTTGCCCTTCTCCAGACCTGTTCAAAATAATCTGAATCTTTCTTCAAATGTGATGATCAGGATTGAATAAAATACCTGAACAGAGTAAAATGGAACAATGATTCCCTGTGATTTAGAAACTGTATTTTCACTGATGTAGACTAAAAAGCATTCAGTTGTAAGTGCCCTGATTTGGATTCCTGTACAGCTGGAGTCAAGGCCCCTTTGAGTTTATTAAAAACATGGATTGTGTGGACCAGAAGTGAATTGTACTGTGAATTTTCATATTTTTTAGCATTTTTATGCAGGGGTTCTCTGAGACCTGAAAATTATTTCAAGCTTCCAACAGAATAAAAAGATTAAGAAAGACTGCTTTAAACTCTCCAGAATCTTCTATCATTCATCTTCATTGGATAAATCTAGGTTAAATCCAATTTATACTATTATGAGAGAGGGAAGGGCATTCACTATTCGCATTCTTCACAACATGCATAATTTTTAAAACCTCTACCATCTCGATTGTTGTTTTTTTTCAAGTGAAAAAAACTGCAACTCTAAACTTCATTTTATGTACAGCCTTTTCCAGTATTATATTGATTTTTTGCGAAAGAGCAATTGAGGTTTGTCCAATATCTTAAATGTATCCATAAAGTACATTTAGAAAGACATTAAAATATTGGTTTTGTTTTTGATCCCTTTGCTAATGACTCATAGTATGCAATTCACCTTCATAGCTGTGTCGCATTGTGTTTGTATTTTCATTTAATTAACTATCAGAGCTTCAAGATCAGTCGAGGTCATCTGCATATATGGGAAGATAGGATTCTTTTTCTCAAATGTGCACTATATTGAGATTTGGATCAAAACACATTTCCCATTTTGGAAAATACCCTCAAGCACTTTTTTTATTTTACATTTGGCCAGCTGAAATAATTCGGGGCCATTAGCACTCCTGATTCTAAGTCATTTATATCTAAGTTTACAAAGCCCTGATTCGTGATCTCAGTGCACAGATCATCTACACTGCATATATGTGAAGATAGGATTCTTTTTCTCAAATGTGCCTTATATTGGGATTTGGATGAAAACACATTTCCCATTTTTCCTTCACTTTTTCCTTTATAAATACAGAGGCGTGGAGGAATGCATTACAAAAGTATTATCTGTATTACCTTCAACATATTTTCTTTTTTAAAAATGCAAAAGATATCCTTTCTCCTTTCTTTTTTTTCAGAAGCAGAACCTGTCTTAAATAAGTGAAAGAGAGGGATATTATCAGTGTAACATAGACTATTTTGTATAATTAGGTTTCAAAAGTAAAGCATTTGATCAAATAATTTCTTAGCAAGCCAAAGGTGTATTTTTATCTAGGAACTGCTGATTAAATAAGAATGAACCCTGCTCGTTTTAGCCCTGGAATAGCAGGGCTAAAAGTACTGACAGTTTTACAATCACAGCTTCCAACATCACAAAATACTCGTGAAAGAGAATACACTAAATTTTGTTCACATCTTGTTTACCTGCTGTTCTTTTAGACTTCTGCTGTTCAGAAACACTGTTGTGATCACTGTCAATGATATAGTGACTTGAAAACATGTTTCCATGAAACACAGGAATTTTTTATTAAAAAAACCTTTAAAAACAGGAAACTAGAATTCTGCTGGTTGCATAATCATAATAATAATGCAGCGCATAGTGCAAACAGTGGGGTGTGGCATTTATCACACCACTGATGTAATGGAGGAAAGATTTAGCCTTGGGTTCACTTTCTTTTTCACTAAAACCTAAGATTCACCAGACTGCAAAAGAATTGAAGAGGAAGGGGCCTCTAAGACAGAATTTTGTTTTTTCTTCCTCACCAATATGAGCTTGAGAACGTGAGAGAGGCAGACAGATGCATAGGATAAAATGAGAGCAGTCCTCCTCATTGGGAGAGGAACATTGCAAAAAGGAGATTCAAGATCTAGTCTTTACCCAGACTAAATCTTTTGTAAAACTAATGGTTTAATTCAAAGCCAAATACCTACTTTGAATTACAGTAGGATGCAATGCACCCTCCATACAGTCACTATGGGAACTACATTTAACACAGAAGAAAGCTGAGTGAAATGGCAGAATATATTATAATCCCTGCTAAAAAAAGTAAATCCATATTTATTTAAATCTATCTTGATCTCGAGACTAAGTATAAAACCTAACATTCAGTTAGGAAAGATCCCTGGATCGCAAGCATGTATTTCACACTATATTTTTACCAGTTGGTAAGGTGAGGAGACTCTATAGTGCTGAGTCTGGATGTAGGTTCAAAAGTTTACTTAGTTCTGGGCAGCTGCTCTTAAATTTAACAATTAAGAATAACAACCTCATATAGGAAGTCCTCGAATTATGACCATAATTGAGCCCAACATTTCTGTTGCTAAGTAAAACACTTATTAAGTGAATTTTGCCCCATTTTATGACCTTTCTTGCCACAGTTGTTAAATGAATCACTGCAGTGGTTAATTAAGTAGCACAGTTGTTAAGGGAATCTGGCTTTTCACTGACTTTACTTGTCAAAAGGTGATCAAATGATCCCAAGTCACTGCAATCATCACAAATCTGAGTCAGATGTCAAAGCATCTGAATTTTGATCATGTGGTGATGCTTCAACAGTTGAAAGCGTGAAAAACTGTCTTAAGTCACTTTTCCAGTGCTGTTGTAACTTTGAACAGTCACTAAATGAACGGTTGTAAGTCGAGGACTACCTGTGCTTCCTAAACATTGACTCTGGTGGTACTCATACCTGGGTGGTGCTATTATATTACATGATCTGCCTACAAAGATGGGTTTTGTACTTGATATGAACAGGGATAGGACTGCCACTGTAAGAACTGGAAATTAAGTGTCCTTTCAGTGCAAATTTAACTGAAATTGCAGAGATATGATGTGTTTTGTTCAGCAAACTCTCTCAGCAATACCATTGTGGTGACTGTTGTGAAAATCTGATTTTTTTACATAGTTCCTATACTTTTCAATTAACCTTGATCCAATATGCCCAGAGCTGTGCTTGAAATCTTGTATTCCTGGGACAAATACTCCAAGATCCTCTACTGAAATGTATAATTTCTTTATATTTTTTTCAATTGTGACATTTTTATCCTTTCCATCTACTGAGTTTTGCAAAAGTTGTAAATGGAAGATTTTGATTCTATCTATCTTGCTAGCTTTTTAAAAATCTTAACCAGTTGACCAGTGTGTAGGGGAGGGATGAGATGAGCTTAATGGAGTAAGTTGATTCACAGTCTTGTTTGCTGTTGTATTATATAGGGAATATTATGTTGGAGTGCCAATCTGGATTTGTTCCTCTGTTCAGTTTCATGTAAAACAAATGCATTCTGTCTGTGTTATAAATTGACTATACTGTATAGTTTGACTTGAGAAAGCTTTCTTTTACAAAAACAAGTTTGGCTTTTATGTGAGCTGAGCATACTGTAAACAAGGAATTTATATGAATTTCAGTACTATGTCTGCATTGGGTGTATATTTTAGATGCTGACCATATCTAAGTCCCAAATTGTTGCCATTGACCTGTTTTGGATTTTCAAGTGTGGCCTTTTATATGGCATAACTTAATGTTGTTACTGGAGCGTCACTATTAAGATAAATAATTTTAGTATAATGTAGTTCTATAACAATAACTGAACTATCATCCTAGGAACAATATTAAAAAGAGGTTGCAATCTTTCATATTTATATGAGCCGTGGTGGCGCAGTGGTTAGAATGCGGTACTGTAGACTACTGCTTTCTGCCAGCTGCCTGCAATTCGGCAGTTCGATTCTCACTGGCTCAATTTGATTCAGTTTGATTCTCAACGGCTCACCTTCTATCCTTCCAAGGTCAGTAAAATGAGGATCCAGATTGTTGGGGGCAATATCCTGACTGTAAAACCGCTTACAGAAGGCTGTAAGGCACTGAACCGGTGTATAAGCTAAGTGTTATTGCTATTATATGAATTAATGCATCAATCTAAGGCATGCATTTAAAATTCTAAGGCCTGTATTCAACTTTTCCTCAATAATGTATTTTCTAAGTTTATTCTTGTTTTCATCCTAGTAACACATTTCGGTATACTTTGGAAGCTACCAAATCCCTCCGTCAAAAACAAGGAGAAGGACCAATGACTTACTTAAACAAAGGACAGTTTTATGCCATAACACTGAGTGAAGCTGGGGACAACAAATGCTTCCGATATCCAATCAGCAAAGTCCGGGTATGGCTAGTTTTGCATGTATACTAATTGATAATGTGGGTTAGCTGAAGACCTTTAACGTGTGTTTTCATTCTTCTGAAATTTGAATAGAGTTATAACAACCAAACTCTTAATAGAAGCTTAAGCTCATTCTTCTCCAAAAAGATTGAAACCTGAATCAGAAACCTGAAACTGAATTCTCAATACAAAATATCATGGACCACTATACCTGTCCTGGAATGCTAAATTATTGCAGATATTTTCTGTTTCTTTGAAATGTTAAGGTCTTGTTTTGCAATTTAAGACATTTCTATATAAAAAAATAAAAAGTGATAACAAGAAGGATTGCACAAAAGCTATTAGAACTAGTGGAAAGTGCTCCTTCAAACCCATAGCTTAAAGCAGGGGTTCCCAAAATTGGCAACTAAGGCACGTGGACTTCAACTCCCAGAATTCCCCAATCAGCATGGCTGGCTGAGAAATTCTGGAAGTTGAAATCCACATGTCTTAAAGTATTAAGACAACAGCATCTCTTCAAAGTTCTGTAGGGCTATTTTGAGCTCCTTTCTCAGTTTACAGCCATTTTTGTGTACGGATATAAGTTACTTGTGCCAATATTGCTTTCAGACCATCCTAAAGTGTTAGTTAAAAAACAGCTTACACTAGGAACACAAGCAAATAAAAAATGTATCTTTCATTGGGTATTGAGAAGACATCATATTTGATACCAAGCAAGTTTTTTTGAGTATAAGGTACCATAAAGAAAAACACATCTCCCTGTCATTGGTTAATTCAATAATTCCAGAAGGTATGGAGACTTGGAGAAAGATCTGTAGTGATGATGCTAAAATTTAGGCAAATTTCAATGGAAGATGATGGTCCTTTACTTCTCCAAGATGTTTGGAGCTCTAAATATAAAACGTGGGTGATGGTAAGCCACAGACCACAATTATAATTCTGCCATTCATTTACTACGTTTTACAAGAAGAAATTATTGTGGTTTGTTATCTGGGAATAGCCAGACTTGTTTCTAATTTGAATTGGTTGAGTGCCATGTGAAGCTGGCATTTTTGGTTGGCAGGGCTGGGGTTTTACAGGGTTTTTTTCCTTTCTTTTTAGCTGTTCAGAGAAATACTAGGCAATTCGATTTAACCAGCAGTTCAGTGTTACTATGTGCCTCATATGACATGACTCTAGGGCACTGGGAAATCCACCACTGTGGATAATGAGTAATTCAGCAAGGAATTCTTTGTCCAGTCTAATCAAGTCAGACGGTAAAAGAATCTGTTCCCAAGGAAGGTGGTGGGCTCTGCTTGGACATGTCCAAACAGGTCTTAAAAAGCAGACCCTGAGGGATGCTTTAATGTGGATATCTGCAGTAAGCAGGTGATAGGACTCAACAGACTTAATTGACCTTTTCAATCCATTTCTGTAAGTTGAGGATTGCTTAATTATTGTTAGGCTTTATGAGTTTCTTCCTCTGTTTCTCCTGACATGGGAGCTTGGTTGCCTCATGATAAACAAGGTACATTAACAAAAAGCATTGGAGGCATGGTGGATTGATGGAGTTTTAAACTGAGAGCATCAGCCCATCAGCACTCAACTGGATTCAGATCAACCATGGCAGGGCCAATATTGGAAATATAAATAGGACCTGGTTGATAATCCTGATTGTGATGGTGGGAACGTCCCACAAACTTTCCATCATATTATGATGGAACGCCTCTTCAGAAGGTTCCCTGGATCTGTGCATGAAATGCATCATCTCAAGGGCACTGCTGTCCGGTGGCTAAATGATCTAGATATCCAGCCATAAACTTAGCTACCCAGTAACTGCTCACGCGTAATTCAATTTTATACATAATTTTACTCATCACTCATGCTGTGGGTTTTTAAAATAATTCACTGCTCTGATGTTTTATATTTTGATAGACATTTCATATGTTGTTTTGTGAATTTTTATGCATTAATGCTGTATTCTGTTACACCATGTGTAATATATATATATAAGAGCCTAGGTGGCGCAGTGGTTAGAGTGTTGAACTGCAGGCCACTTCTGCTGATTCAATCTAGCGG
>JANHFL010001669.1:92730-115366 GCA_032468155.1 Oxyrhabdium leporinum | reverse complement strand
GTAGGGATCTCTTTGTTTTTCCACTGTTGTATAAACACAATTTCCACCCAGTCACATGATCAAGCCACGCCCACCAAACCACACCCACAGAACCAGTAGTGGGAAATTTTAGATTTCACCACTGAAGCAAATATGTATTCATTCATGAGTCTATGACTGAATGAGAAGACATATGAAGGTGCAAGACTTAATTATAGATGTATGAATTTTACTATGCATTTTGGTTGTTGTTGGAGACTAAAATATATGAAGAATGGTTGCAAGGACTGGGTATGGTTAGTCTAGAGAAAAGAAGGACTAGAGATGACATCATAGCAGCATTCCAGTATTTGAAAGGCTGCCATGAAGAAGGTCAACTTATTTTCCAAAGCACCAGAAACCAAACAAGAAACAATGGATGGGAACTAATCAAGGAGAGAAGCAACCTGGTATTAAGGAGAAACTTCATAAAAGTTAGGACAATTAAACAGTTTGCCATCAGAAGTTGTGGGTGCTTCATCACTGGAGGTTTTAAAGTAAAGACTGGACAGTCTGAAATGGTGTAGGGTCTCCTACTTGAACAGGGAAATTGGACCAGAAGACCTCCAAACTCCTTTCCACCTCTATTTTGAATTGAATTGCTGCTGCTGATGTCCATTTAGATCTTTTTTTAAAAAATGTATATTCATTTTTACCATTAAGATATTGATGTGGTAAGAAGTTAAAATTAAAATACCCCATTATAGTCCCGTTATGGGACTATTAACAAGAGCCACAGAGTCCAAATTGTCAAAAAATTGTCAAAAAATAAAAATGGACTCACTGCTGTGTCTTGGAAAGACCATTGCACAAATTTAGGAATGTTGCAGTCCTAAAAAGGACATTGTGACATGAGAGTGAGTTTAGAGAAGGTCTATCAAGATGAGAGGTCTTAAAATAAAGCCCTCTAAGTAATAGATAAATGACCTGAGTGTTTTTAGCCTATGGAAGAGAGGACTGATGGGAGATACAGTGTATTAACAGACTGAATATTTGAAAACTTGTCATACAGAAGTAGGAAAGGATTTGTTTTCTATTTCCTCAGAGAGCAAGATCAGAAACTCATGGGTTAAAATTGTAGGGAATATAATTCAAGCAAAGTATTAGAATATGTCCTGACTGCACCAGCTGCTTAGAAGTCAAACATGTAGACTGAAGAAACTATTTGGATAAGCAGTGAAACCTTTCGCTCCAAGAAGAAAAGAAATCCAGTAGGCTCATGAGGTGCTATGTTTCATTAGAAGTTTTTAAGGGGAAGTCACATTACTTTGAAATGTTGGAAGACATTTTGCAGTTAGCAAGGGACTGAACCAGATAATTGCTGAGGTCTTTTCCAACTGTATAATTCTACGCTTGAAAAATAACTTGTCCAATATGTAAGAGAGCCCACATTTCACCTTGGTGTCTAACATTAAGAATAGTGCACCCAAGCATGAGTTATGGAGTTAATGGCATGCCTGGTACACCTGCAGGTTATGTGCTATGCATTATGCAGACAGAGGCAAAATGATAACAGTTTGTGCAGCAATTTGTGCAGTTTAATTTCAAAAAAAAAAAAATCCTTTCCATTTACAAGGAAATTATGAAGGAAATTAGTAACCCCTTCCAAGTTTGGGAAATTGCTGGGGAAAGTGAAAATGATTTGAACTTGTACACATCATTAAATTAGTCCTGACTGGTAGAAAATCAAGAAAGAAGAGCTGATGTTATAGTGTGGCACCGAAGACAAAACAGCAGCCAGGTTATAGCCAGCTGGCTAATTGCTTAGTTAATTTTTCCAAAGAGAACATAGCCATCTGTCTTTGCTGGTCACACTCTTTTGTCCCCATTAAAAAAAAGCCTGGTTCTAATCAGAAAGAGGCTTTTCCAGTGAATCGGGAAATTTGCTAAAGAATATCAGTCATTGGCTGAGAAATCATTTATAATTGAAAAAATATCCTACGAAGACTTTATGGACTGCATCCAAGATCCTGAAAATGCATTTCCATTCATGAAATATGGTTTTCCCCTTGATATCCTGCCTTCTTCATCCCAGGTCCAGGTTTCTCTAACTCAGTGGATTAGATTGGAAGAGGAAGTTGGACAATGGAAAGGGAAAAGAATCCCTTTCACAGGCAGCTGCTGTCTTTTCGGCAGTTGCGTATATTTTTGTATATATTTAAATAGGATTTTTTAATGTAAGCCTGCCTATTGGGGGGTGGGGGTGGGAGGGAGGAGGTAGAGCAGGTTGCAGCTAACTAATAGCTAGTGATAGAGGAGAACATTTGTAACTCAATTTGTAACTCAAGATGGAACTGTGGGATCCTTGTTGCTCTCTCTTGGTGGGGCACTTAGTTTGCTAAGCAAACATTTGCAAGAAAACCAAAGCTCGTAGAACACCAAAGTCCCACTAATACGTTCTTGCCTGCCCCTGGCTTCATACATAAGGTAAAAATAGAAAAGAATGGAAATAGAATGCCATTTTTTATTTTATTTTTTAGTATTCCATGGATAGCTGAATGCAATCTGAATGAAACCTAGGCTAACTCATTTGGTTTTGAGAAACTGATGCCAATGGGAAAACAGTTGTTCCTATTGTCTTAGCAGCTCAGCCCTTTGTGGGTTGGAGGCAACTCTTCCTTCAGGAGATCCCAGCAGGGCATATGCCCTCTGCTCAAGCAATACTTACACCCAAGTTTCATAGCGCATCCCATGCCTCATAAAACAAGGAACGGCTAATTTTTAATGAAATGCAAGATAGCAATAGCACTTAGACTTATATACCCCCCCCCAGGTGCTTTACAGCACTCTCTGTCGGTTCACAATGTCAGCATATTGCCCCCAACAATCTGGCTCCTCACTTTACTGACCTTGGAAAGATAGAAGGCTGAGCCAACCTTTATCCCTGTCAGAATCAAACTCCAAGCTGTGGGCAGGGCTTGCCTGCAATACTGCATTCTAAGCACTGTGCCATCAATGGTAAATAGAACATTAGAATATACTGTATGTAACATGCAAACTTTAATGAGAAAATTCGCATGAAATTCACATCCTAGTATTATTATGTTTTTTTTAGATTGCAGATCAAATAACAGAAGGAGAAACTCATAGGCTGTAGCACATCTGTATGAATGAAAGCAGAAGAACTGTTGGGTTTATCAAAGGTTGATTAATTAATTCCACTTGAATCCTACCTCTCATTGACTTCGATACAATTGGATTTTAGGCACTTCTTGCTTTTGCTCTTCTGACATATTCCAGAAGCCAAAAAGCATAACAAGCTACATTTTCAAATTGTAGAAAGAAGATACATTTATTTGAAAGAAGATGCATTTTTTAGAAGTTGTATTTCTTAGAAGTTGTATTGAAATGTGATTTTTTATGCAGAGTTAGTTATAAAGACAGAGAGTCAGCTTGGTGTCGTGGTTAAAGTGCCAGGCTAGAAACCAGGAGACTGGGAGTTCTAGTATTGCCTTAGCCACAAAGCTCACTGGGTGATCTTCTACCAGTCCTTTGGCTTCAACCCCAGGAAAGAAGCAAACCTGAAAATTCTTGCCAAGAGAACTGTAGGACTTGACTTGCCAGGAATCAAAAACTCTCTCTCTCTCACTCTCACACACACACACACAGATACAGAAACACATACATACATAAACACACACACAAAGATACAAATATGTACAATGACAGTAACCTCATGAGAAATTGATATGCATTGGAAACTGACTAGCCTGCAAGTGTCACTTTAATATTTCTTTCTACATCTTTTAAGTAAGAAATTGTTAGTTTTAGTACTGTTAAAATGCAAAATTACTCATTTGAGATAGTTGGCCATGCTATTTAAAAATGATGCTATAAAGTTAGCAGATTTTCTGTTGATTATTCAACTGTCTGAAAAACATTTCTAATTTACTCTATTTTTTTTGCTGTGAGACTTGAGTGATGAACTGTTTGGAAATTTGGCCTCAGCCTAAAAGCATGTATGCTTAATCTCCAGTTGTGGTTAATTTACACTGCAACCTGACTTAAAGGTGAATTATTCAATCAAATAACATGACATACCGGTATACGTGTGTGTGTGTGTGTGTATGTGTATATACATACACACAGCGAGAGTTTCTCTCTCTTTGTATGTATATGTGTGTGTGTGTCTTATGCGTGACTCATACATTTCTTTTGCATGTATAAGTTTCCCTTCTAACCTTGTCCCATTTCCTGAAATGTTAACAGAACAAAAAATGTTGCTTTAGGTAGCATTCAAGGATGTAATTCTGTTGATGGAAGAGCATTTCTTGACTCATCAGCAGAAATACAGGATTCGATGTGTAAAGCAATACACAGCTTTAATGCACACCCAAAAAAAGGGCATGACTGTGAAATTGTGTAAAATCTCAAGTAGTGAAAATGTTCCAAGTGAAACAAGAGTAGGGGAGTTGAGATTGTAAATTACTTTTGGTGCCAGTTGAGAGTTGTTGTTTTTTTTTACCTTCTGAAATTTGGCAAAGAGAAAACCAGCTGTTTATGGTGAACTGTCAGACAATTCAAAGAAAATAAGTAAGAATGCCAAAATATTGCTGTGAGTGACAGAGCTCTGCAATATGGCTGTTTTTAGGTAATTAATTGTCGTGGGTGGTATTTAAAAAGCAACATTGTGAGGATAAAAATATCAGAAAATTACAGAGGACACAAAAAGCAAAATTAGGAAGCTTTATCTTCAGGAAAGTTTATTTGCATGCAAGACCCAAATCTCTGAAATATGCTGCAGTGGTTCCTAGTTAGGAGGGTCTTCATTGATAAACAAATTACATAAAGAGCCTTAGTAGTTAAAATCAGCATGCTTGTTTCATTATAATGGAGAACCATGAAATTGTAGTCTCACAATGGGACTTAAGAGTTAAAAGGCTACAAGTACTGTACTTATTAGAACAAGGCTTATGAGAGACCACTCCTTCAGCCCTCTCCCAAATAAATAGCATGTACATTCTTGCCGATCTCTACAGCTTTTTCACCATTTCATTCATTTATTGTTTCCCATTTATTTATCTGTATCTCCTGTCAATTAACTGGTTTAAATATGCATGTAATCACTTATTGGACACTTTGTGGTGTTCAGGTCCATCTTTTGTTTGTTGTTTGTTTATTGTTTGTTTCAGCTGATTATAAGGAAAGCTTCAACACCATTGGAAATATTGAAGAAATTGCCTATAATGCTGTATCATTCACTTGGGATGTTAATGAAGAGGCAAAGGTAAGATCTGTCAAAAATGTGTATCTTTTGTAGGGTTACATGCAGAATTGCTTAGCAAGCAAAACTTAAGGCATTATTTTACACTGTTGTGGAGGGAAATAAAGCCAATTGTGTACCACCATAAGCCCTTAAGTAAAAGACAGAATATACATCTACATCCATAAAAAATACAGACATTTTAATGATGGATATTTTATTGTTCAGATCTTACTAATATGAGACTGCCAATCTTTGAGAACTTTTAAATTAGTCTTGTTTAAGTACCAGATGTCAGTGAAGCTATTTTGAAAATCTACATGAGGTACCATATCCTCTTTTATTAGGAGCATCAGACCATTTAGCTTGAAATTGTCTTCATTATACAGTATATAGTGTATATAGATAAATATGATGTCAGGGTTTTAGGAATGGATGGTTGATTAAAGCGTAATAGTTCCATTTGTGCCTAAAACTAAAACATAGGTTCAAGCATCACACTGACTTAAAAGCAAATATTAGGGCTTAACAAGATGTGTGTGAAAAAAAAACCCTGGTGTTCCAATAGTTTCAGTAAATTCTCTTCCCTAATCTTACATGGAGACTCCCAAGATGAACTTTGGACTTTCTAGATTCAAAGAATAAAGTTGGTATATGCCTCATTTCAAGCGGCATAGGTATTTGTCTTTCCCTTTTGAAATAATACCCACTTACTCCATTTGTATAAATGATTCACACAATTAGCCTATTTTCCTGCACTTGAGATGAACTTAAGTGGGATGAAAGATTTACTTGAAGTGGGATTTTAATAGCAGATCTGGGTAACTTTAGGGAATGGCATATCATGAAGTAATACTTTCCAGGACTAACAGAACATTGGCCTTAGGTGTAGTTGGTGTAGGACAGGAGTGTCAAACTCACATAGTCACGTCGTCGTCACATGACATATTGGGACTTTTTTCCCCTTTGCTAAACCGGACATGGGCGTGCCCAGCACGTGATGCATCCGGCTCGCAGGCTGGGATAAAGATCATGTAATGCTTCTGAAGCAACTCTTGCATTTATTTGAATTAACTTTGTCATCAATGGAGATAGCTTCAGTGGTATATCTACAAGGGAAGAATGGCAACCGTTTATTGTGATATCAGGATCAGAATGATGTAGCAGAAGGAAATCCATGTGTTCCAAAATACATCCATCATCCAGTCAATTAGCAATTGCATTAGTAATATTTGCAGATGAAGGAACAATGCCTGCTGGAATTACTGAGGCAAATATTCCATTGCATAGTATAACTGTATAATCTGCTGGACAGATATTCTTAAGTACCATTTTTGTTTGCTGCTGCAGCATAACCAACACTGATAGAACATTTGTAGAATGTGCAACATATTGGAAGAGTTAAATATTACCTCTTAGTTGTCTCTTCTGCAGGCTAAATATACACACTTCATTCAATTTTCCTCATGGAAACTTGTCTTCAACATTGTTGTGGCTCTTCTCTGAACATATGCCACTTTGTTAATATTGCTTTATTTGATCATCATTGCTTACCTCACACACAAAAACTTAGGGTCCTCATCCTTGTGATGCACTCTTATACTACTGAGTCATATGTGAAACATATCAGTCATTCCTATACAGATCAGAATCTTCAATAACCATCTGGAATAACACCATTGGGAAAATGCTTCCACGGTGACAGAAATGAGTTGATAAATCAGATTATAGATATGGTAGTACTATGTTCACAGACACTTCCTTAATTCTCACCATATTCACTGCTCACCTGAGTTCTTTTTTGTATCATTATGATAAAAAATAATTAGGATGATATGTTGCAGTACATTGGCCTTTATGTATTTATAGCAATACCTTAGAATCTTATTAGGATCCCATCCAGTTCATCTGGGAGAAATTGTGTGCCTTGTGGCTATGATCATGGGGAAGCCATTCTGTAAAAGTCTCTCATGGCAGCTAATCGCCATGTGCATGCTATCATGTGTCCAGTCCTTGGAAAGCAAAAAACCCCTCTTACACACTCTCCAAATCCTAAAATATGCTCCCTACACTTAGCAGCTATTCTTTCTGAATTGGTGCTGCCTATACGTCTTAACATATTATGCAATATCATTGGTTTTAAAACCATCAGGCCTAACAAACCAAGAACGATATAAGGAGTTACTTCTGAATAGTCTCTCTATTGTTGTTGTTCACCTAGAGACAGAAACTTGCCAGATTAAAGAGATTATCTGCAAAACTATAGATATACTCTATGAAGAGGGTCCATCCTTGCTCTCTTCCTGCCCAGCAGACATTCCAAACTCCACTATCTTTTTGCCCTCTGGAAAGAATCCCTCCCTCCTATGATTCCAAATTATATCCCTCTCACAGAAAGACTGCTTTAGATTAGGCCTGCTCAATATAGGGCCCATGGGTTGGGGTTAAGTCTAGACTTTCAAGCCCCACCTCTGCTGCCAGTTCTGGCATGCCATAGCTCCACTGGCCACCAAACAGCTGGCTGATGTGCCACCAATTTGCAGCCCACAATAATTTCTAATTTATCAGTCAGTCCTTTTTAGTCTCCAAGTTATTCAGGCCTGCTTTAGATTACTTTAATGGGATACGTGCATCATGTTATGAATGCATGCATTCCACAATTGATAAGAAATATATATCTGTACATGAGTACAAAATATAAAAAAAGTGGAACAGCAGAAGTCCCATAAATTCATGAGAAGATGATGGTGAGAAATTGGTGAGAGAAAAAAGATAATTGTTTCTCATTCCTTTCTACCAACAATTTTTTTGCCATCTTGTCAGTTAGTATAACTGCCCTCTAATATCAGGATGTAAACATCTGGCGTTACCAGAGAAGTATGCATCATATGCTGGGAAATACTTTTGGAAGGGGAATGTTTCTGATCTTTTCAAAATTTCAGGACTTTGTTAAGCCAAAATGTAGTTCTTGTGTCAAAATGTAGTTCTTGTGTCAAAAGGTTTCAGGGAATGTCTCCAGCATGTAACTGTTGAACTAGAGTTCCTGTATTAATTTTCTATGATAAGATTCAGATTAAATGCATACTGAAGCTGATTAGTTGACTAGAATATAATTGTCCTTCAGATCTTTAGGTGCTGTAGATTTTCCTACTCTTGTTCAGCTGTGCCCGTCAGTGAGAAAGATGTATATTTCATTTTCCTGGAATAATCTTCTTAATACAACAATTGTAACAATACATTTTCTGTTAATGATTGATATTTTTAAAATGTGGATTAAAACTGGAAACTATATATAAACACAACCATCAAAATATTTATTGGATAATGCACTTCTTTAAAACACATTTAAAATAAAATGTTTTGCCTAATACACCATAACGTCTTTAAGAAGGGCAGTGTACATACGTGATTGAACAGGTGTGTGATCGGCTTTTGCAGCAAATTGAATTTTTATGTAGCTGCTGGGGTGTGGTACAGGGTTACAGAAGTTGCTTAAATGAAATGTAAACATTTGTTCTAGACTTTGGTATTGAGCTGAAACAAAGATGTTGCATTTGTCAGGAATTTATAAGGAAAAAAAGTTATAAAAATTGTGCTAACTCTGCACAAAGAACTTGTATTTATTTAATGCCCTACTCTAGCCTGAGTTGAGTATTCTGAAGTAACTACACAACATAAAAACAAACAAACAAATATACAATTAGTACTTGCATTAGTTTCACAATTAATATGTTACTAATAGGATGTTTTCATGGCATGGAATTCTCTTAAACTATATATCTGTTCGTTCTCCTACAGATAGGGTTCTTATTTTTAAACCATAAGGTTATTAAGATTATAACTACCGGTAGCTATCTGATACTAGACAAGTCTTCAGAGTCTGTGGACATTATTGGTATCATCCCTTTGAGGTGGACCAGGTCAGAAAACAGACTTGGTAATTTAGATATTGACTATAATAATGGAATGATCAAAACTGACAGTGTTTTCTTTCCCCCCCTCTTAAATCTCAGGAAATTGGGAGGAAGTGGTCATAAGAAGCTAACCTACGTTAGTTCACTGGCATAAATTGTGGTATTTCTCTCTTGTGCCTTTTATTATTCCCTGTGGCTCTCAATAGCTTTGCAGGATCTTGTACTTCTGCATCTGTTTGGCTAAAACTAGATAATTGAACAAACCATGAGTTGGATGACTGTATTCAGCAGAACAAGAAAATACTTGATCCTAGATTGTTCACTTTATCTAGGATCTGTTATCTGCATACAAATATTTGTTTCCTGTGTTGTGTCCTTAAAAGAGACTTCTCCTAATCACACCCAGGGTGTGTTCCCTGCTGCATTTGATGATCACTTGAGATGAGGACTTCTTGGTTAATGGCATACCAATGAGAGAACCTCTTCCTCTCTGGAAAAATGCAATTGGTCCCCACATTGACAAGTTTTGGTGGTGCTATACATTCAGACAATTTTCTAGCAATATGACCCAAAAACAAATGTATTACAGGTGGTCCTTGACTTATGACCACAATTGGGATCAGAATATCTGTTGCTAAGCAAAGTGTTTGTTAAGTGAGTAGCACTAATTTGTGAACTTTTTTGCATGGTGGTTAAACAAATCACTGAAGATGTTAAGTGAATCATGGGCCATTAAACAAATCTGGCTTTTCCCCATTGAGTTTGTTTGTTGGAAGACCCCTGGAAAGATATGCAAATGTCAGTCATGTGACCCTGGGATACTGCAATTGTCATAAATACATGCTAGTTGTCAAGCACTCAAATTTTGATCATGTGACCATGGGGATGCTGCAATGACTATTAGAACCAGTCATAAGTCACTTTTTTCAGTGCCGTTATAACTTCAAACAGTCATTAAATGAATGATCATAAGCTGAGGACTACCTGTACTTAAATCAAGAGCTTTTTGCACCATTACTCTTAGGAGTTTATGTAGGTTTTACTTTTATTTTACTCACTACTTTGGAATATTTTAAAGTAAAACTTCCTTCTTCCTCTGAAACACGTTTTGATTATATGGTTTCTTGCTGTTCATGTATAATTTTAAGGAGAGTTCTGGGCAGGTCTTCATAAAACTTTATTGGAACATGCATGAAAAGCTTCTAGGAAATGTTATGCAGGTGTGGTACAGATAAATTTCTTGATTCAGTTCCAATCAAACTCCAGTTAAAGGGAGGCAAGATGAGAGGATGATCACTAAAGGAAAAATTGTTGGAGGAGATAAGTACCTGGTCTGAGTGCAATGAACCATTCTCTATGCCTTTGGTGTCTCCTGAATATCCTGGATTACAACTACCATGATTTCCATCTACCAGAGATGGGAGGGAGAGGAGATATATTCCAATCACCTCTGTTACCAGTGCAGGAGAAGCACCTATATCAACTCTGTAAAGCTATAAACATGGGCCTCTGAAGAACCTTAATTTAAGCACTGTGCCACTTTGAAAAAAATACTTCATTGGGTTTTTAGGATGTTATTTATTTCAGAGTGTATCATAGATATTTTAATTGTTATTAAATTGTATAGTTTGCAAGCTGCTAAGTGTTGATAGATTTTGGCAAGGTACAAAATATAACAAGTCTTGAGAACACAATACTGGTTCTCAGTAAACTTCTGAGAATTTACAAGATGCTGGTACCAACACTGGTTACTAAGCTGGTACTTACTTAACGGCTATTGAATGTCATCTTCAAGATCATCTCCATACTCTTCTATTGGCTGCTGGATGGACTGTGCTACTCCTTTCTGCCCAGTCTGCTCCAGGCCAAAAGCTCACTGTGACTTTTTCTGTGCACCAGAAGGCCACTTTTTGAGACTTATGCGTGCATTTTGGTTCTAACCCTACAGACAGCCAAGAGTAGTTACCAAATTGTAATTCTTATTGTAGCAGGAGGAGAGAGTTATGAAATATATGCCTGGAGATTAGTCATCATACTTATGTATTGTTTCAATTTAATTAAAACTTCTGTAGTGTTTTTTCCTTCTGGCCCACCCTGCCTATTCTACCCACAGAAAACGTAGAGCTTTCAAACTCAAAAAAACTCTAGACCAAAAAATGTTTGCACAAGCAGGTTATTCTCAACAATGACCAAATTTGGGACCAGAACTCCCATTACTAAGAACTATTTCCTTAAGTGAGTCATCACATGTCTGTGCTGATTGTATATCCTTTTTTGCCATGGTCAGTAAGTGAATCACATGGTCTTGATCAAATTCAGCTTCCCCCTGTTGACTTTTCTTGTTAGAATCTGGCAGGGAAAATTGCAAATGGCAATCAAATGTTCTGCCCCACTCACTCACACACACACACATAAGTGTGATTTAGAGAGTTTATTAATGTTCCTCAGCAATTCCTTTCACCCAGCCTCAGAACTGTCCCAAAGAACTCCAGCCACAAGCAGGCCAAGGTTAATCCACAAGGCAATGGCCAACAAACCATGAAACAATGGAAAGTTTCTCCAACAAAGAAATCCACCAAACAAACTTAGTCCGCCAGACCAAACTGAACTACACCCACAAGAGCTCACTTGGCAAGAGAAGTTCAGAGTTTCCAAAGTCCATCAGGAAGCACCGGGGACAAACACACACAGCCAGAAACCAAACACATTGTACACAGCAACGCCTCCCTCTGTCTGCTGTGATAAATAGCTTTCCAGTGCAGTCCATCAAGATGGGTAGGGCCTTCTCCCAAGTAATCTGGCAGATCTCCATTGCTCTTGTCTCTTCTCTGCCCTGCGTGCTCTTTGATCCACCACAGAAGGCAGCTCCTCCTCCTCCTCTTCACCGACTCTCTGCCCCTGCAAGCTGTCCCCCAGCCGAAGCCCCGTGTAAATCTCTTTCAGCCGGCTGTTCAGAGTCATTAATTAACCCAGTTCCTGACATGCCAGGAACGAGCTCATTCTCCCTTGAGCCGGCCTCCAAGGAAGAATCTGAGGAGTCATCCGAAGGAAACATCACATAAATCACCATGGGATTTGTATGATATATAACTCTGCAACCATTATAAATATATGCTGGTTGCCAAGTACCCAAAATCTGATGATGTGACTGCAGGGATATTGTGACAGTTGTAAGTGTGAAGACCAGCTGTAAGTTGCTTTTTTCAGTGCCATCATAACTTTGAATGGTCTCTAAATAAATGGTTGTAATCTAGGACTACCTTAATTGATTATAGCATTTGTGATAAGATACATGATAATTCAAGAGTCATGTTTGCAAGCTTTATTTTTCCTTTACTCAATCTTTATTCATGATCTCAAGGCAGTAGGTACAATGCTTTACTCCATCCCGGTGAACTTGTTTAGCAAGATAATATGCTTTTGTGATCTCTACTGTTTTTCCTTCAAACTTCTCTCCTTCCATAACATCTGTATTATAGCATATGGTACAATAAATCTGCCCTTCTCTCTTGAACTCCTTGTTGCTGGAGTAAAAAAGACCCCTATGAAAGCAAACGATACCAGGATGTTGCTGAAAGATTATTTACTTTCCAGATAATTGATGATGGGTTGTTCATTTTTCAGAAGCAAGTGCCACTGCAGCGCTGTCATCCTAACCACAAAGCTATACAAAAATTAAAAACAGACTAAGGGAATTGAGTAATGTTGATTTCACATGCTTGCAAATTGCCTTTCCATAATTAAATATAAATCTTCCCTGTGTGGGTTCAGAAGAAGGGTAATTGGATGGTGTACTGAGCATGAAACCTTTCCAAAAACCATTGATCCCCCCCCCACTTTTTTTCTATTCCACTTTCCTCTGTGTGCTATAAGGAAGAACACGACATTAATAGTGATATGACAGACACACATCATGAACATGCCTCTCTTGATTGTTTAGGAGACCTGATATATAGTATGTAGTGTCAGAAGAGGAATATTCCATCTTTCTAAATGATAATCTGTATAACATTCATTGCATCATCCCTCTTCTTCTATACATCTCTGTCAATATAATTTGCTACAACTGAATTTATTTCTTTAATTCAGCCTTCCCAGCTTATAACTTCCAAAGGCCTTGTGTAAATCAGTCTTTTAATGTCAGGAATCAACAAGGCACTTGTTAGAACGAATCCACTTTATGATGTACAGACATGGTGATACCTCTAAGCTAGATTTGATGATAGAAAGGCAATAAAGCTTACATTTTTTAACTTTTGAGTCCAATTAAAGGAAGAAACTGGAGTCATATTTTCTCTGTTCTCTCTCACCACCCCACCTCAAGATACTTTGAAAATACTGGGGGAAAACCTGAACTTCAAAAACATGTTATGTCATATTTTCTGGAGGTGTTCTTTTTTTAGAGAATCCAGTGACTAAATTTCTGCTAACAAAGGGAATATTGTTTTGTATTGCATCCATTGTCAGATATGCATAATGAAGCTTATCAACTGTTATCAATAGACAGACAATAGTGCTGTGGAAGACATCAAGGATGGAGGCAACAAAACAACACTGCCACCCCCTTTCATACATTGTCTAAATTCTATGTGCCGAAGGTGACTAAAGAAGTTTATATTAAGACAGGGAGCACTGTTCGTTGCTTAATCTGAATCTGTCATGTTTTTCCCAGCAACTTTCATAGCAGTTAGAGTTCAACCATGTAGTTCGTAAGCATAGTCCTGAGATACCATCAAGAACAGAAATGCCGCCGTGCTTTTAGTTCGGTCAAGTAAACAAGCTGAGCTGACTTCACCGTAAATTACTGGGCAGTACTATCTACATGGTGATCAGATGATTGCTGCTAAATTCTCAGTGCAAAGCTTTTTCACCCTGTAGTCCATTAACCAAACTCCGCTTTCCTTTACTTTAGTCTTCTTTTTCTGAATGAATTCAACAGCAGTGAGAGTGTCCATGAAAATGTTGCATAAATTGATTGTATTATCTCAGCATTATCAATACTTGAACTGATAGAAGGTATCAGGATTAAACTCCATGGAAAACTGAAAGCTGCCTGATGCATCACAATAAGCCAGTGATGGATAACTTTTGATAGCCCAGAGCTGTGTTTAACATTTCTGGAGAGACTAATGGGAATATTGTTTGAACAGGTCCCAGCATTTAGTCAGTCATGATTGATCTCAAAATGTAAGGGTCATACTTGATTACTATTTTAATAGCCCTGTTGGCCAGTCTGGAAAATTGAAAAAATATTCCAGAAGGAGGAAATAGAAAACGACTTTTGTATTTTTGCCAAGAAAATTTACATTGATACTTCTATAAAGTAATCAGAAATTGATATTTATTTGATGGAATATGTACCTACAGTCACAAATTAAAAAACAACATTGCATTAAGGCTAGGAACAGGATTTTTTCTGGCTATTTGGTGGGAAATTATTTGCTTTTTAAATTGTTAAGTCTACCTTCATTTTTATGAATTTGTTGCCTTCAAATGCTTTTTTAGTTTTCCAGAGGAAGCCCCTGGAAGCCACAAAGAAAGGATTATAGACCACATATTTTACTAGGGCTATAAATTGTCCCCAGACTTAAGCCACGGTTTGTTTAACAATGTGTTCAGTAGACCATGTGTGGCTTGGTTCATACAATGTGCTCTGTTGTAAGTAATGAGTTCAAACCCAGAGTAGTTTATCAACCAATCTTATTCATTGTAGACAATACTTAGCTAAATGTACAATGGTTTTAAGATGGGTTCTTCATTATATTTAACCAGTATATTTTGTTTGGAATTCCCTTGGTATATGGAATTGGTCTGTGCTAATGAATGACTTGGTTGACTTCCCAGTCCTACCTAAAGATGCGAAGATTAGACCTGAAATCATTTTTCATGCAAAGATGCATCCTACAGGAACATATAACCTTTTCCCTCTGAGGAACTCATTACAGAAGTCATAGCGGAAGTCAATATCCTCAGAGGATCATCATTTTCCAAGATTAGATTATCATCCAGAAGAAGCAGAGTCTTTTTCGTAACAGTATGATTCTGGAATAATCTGCTTGAAGACTCACATCATGTCATGAAGCTCTTAGCAGCATTTATTAAAATTTGTAAAATCCATCTTTTACTTTTCAGGATTCTTCTGCTGTTTCCTGTTGTCATAAGAATTTTTGGTTTTAAGATTATTAATAAGAGGAACGTTAAACAATGACTTGTTATTAAATTTTAGAACATGTTATAGTTCAGCACCAGAGTTCATCCAAAATTTGTGTCCAGTTTGCAGTGTTTAATTAGCTGCCAATATATTGTTCTAAAGGTATATTTGCCCTGCGTCACAGAAAGATTACAAGCTGCTGACCTAGACATGGGCTCATGTACTAGTAGACAATATTTAATAAAATAACAGAGAACTATCCACTATCCATATATATATTTTCTAATGCAATAGTGAACAATTCCAAATCTTGTAATAATAAAACCTATGGCACCAATCAGCTCAAGCTGGCCTGAATCCTCTAATTACTATTCAAGTCCTCCGTGGGAATTAATATTGTTTATTCAGTTGGCTTTAAAACCTTATGTACAGTTGACAAGTTTGTAGGCACCATCAGCAGGTCGATAACGGTGACTATTTTTGCAGTTTTGTTCCCCTTGGGGAACAATGAGTTTCAAGAAACTATTCTGAAAGACATAGGAGAAGCATTTCATACATTGATTTCTGTGGCTGAAACTTCCGCTACTGTAATTTTATTGATTCCAACACTGCACTTGTCTAACAAGTATATTAACTGAGCTGAACAAACCATTTTGCCAGATTAGTTTCATTTATTGAAAGAACTGTAAATTAAGTAATAATTAAGTAAAGCAACTTACACTGATGTTTGTTTATACGGAAGAAAATTTCTCAAGGGGAACTCCAAATGGAACTAAATAGAGTTAAATAGAGTTTGCAGGTCATTCTTAGTGGGAGAGTATATCTGTGTAATCCTCTATTTTTCACCCCTATCAGATTTTCATCACAGTGAACTGCCTAAGCACAGACTTCTCTTCTCAGAAAGGAGTCAAGGGTCTTCCTTTGATGATTCAGATCGACACGTACAGTTACAATAATCGCAGCAATAAACCCATTCATCGGGCCTTCTGCCAAATCAAAGTTTTTTGTGATAAGGTAAGATAATGTATTTCTTAATTACGACTTACATGGAGAGCAAACCTTTTTTCCTTCTTTAGTTACCGGTAATTATTTTCATTTTCTAGATTCAATTTTTATCATCATTTATGTCTGCAAGTCATTTTCTAGAACCATTTTTGCATAGAGGCTTTTGCCCCTCAGAGTTGTGAAAGACAGAACGTCTAGGAGATTCTGGAATATAAAATGTTAGCCCAATTAAGTTCCACTCTTGCTGCTATCATTGAAAAACTCAATAGCAAAGAAAGAATGAAATAAATTGAAACAAAACTAAAATGAAAATGACTTGTAGACATAAATGATGATAAAAATCGAATCTAGAAAACGGCAGTCTTTTCCTCACACAATTTTATTTATTTATTATTGACTCAGTCCTGACTCCCGGTGACTGCAAGGACAAGTCCCTACAGTTCTCAGAAGTGATTTCAGAAATGGCTTGCCATTCCCTTCTTCCTAGGTCTGAGAGAAAATGACTGGCCCAAATTGTCCAGCTGGCTTTGTGCCTAGGGAAAGACTAGAACTCATGGTCTCTTACCGGTAATTTCTAGTCTGATGCCTTAAGCATTGAACCAAACTGGGTACCAATAACAGTTGAGAGCTGGAAATAAATAAATAAATACTTAGCTATAGATTTACATAGATTTAAAATTAGCCTTTTTTGACCCACTGCTGGAAGTACAATCTTCAGAACTCCCAGTTGCCAAGCTCCCATTTGATCATATGACCATAGGGACACTGTGACAGTCGTAAGCATGAGGATCGGTTGCAAGTCAGTTTTTTCACCACCGACCTACTTTCAAACAGTCATTAATGGAATGGTTGTTAAATCAAGGACTAACTTATAAGTAGGCATTTTATCAAAGCCATTTTAGAACTCCACTGGCAGACAACTGGGAAAGGATTCTAATCATAAAACTAAAACTTCTGGAATAGGACATATAAAAACTGATTGATTTCTGATGATTAAAGCAAATGAGATGGAATGGGATGAAATCCAAGAGAAAAAAAATGGTAAAAAGTAGGTAAAGTAGGACAAGTTTCAAAAAGATAGCTAAAACCAGGAGTCTGGTAGCACCTTTTAAGACTAACACGTTTTGTTAAAAGAGATAAGTTTGACTCTGTTGTTAAGTAATTATTTTCTTATTATGACCAGAATCACTGGAACCATGTATGGAATTACACGAAACTTTGAGATGAAAACTTGATTCCAACTCATTCATATGTGTAGGAAATCTAGTTCTGCAACAGTGTTGATTGTTCAGGTGTTAATACTAGAACATTTCTTCTAAGCAATATATTATTTTAATACAAGCTTCCCAGTGTGGCTTCTTCCAAATTCTTACTGAAGGTACTACTTATAAGAGGCTGGTTTAGTTTATACATTTTTTAAAAATCCTACTGCATAGCTTAAAAAAACCTATTCACTTATCAGTTTAATAGAATTTTTGAATAGGATTTTAATAACAATTTATTTCCCAAGGCGATTGGAAGTTTTGCATTCTAATGACATAATAGCATATTTTATGAAAGGCTGAAGTTCTGCCCGATTTCTTTGCTCGCTATATTTAGAGTAAATAAACAAAACTGCAGATATAAACTGAGTAATTTTTTATTACTAACTTATAAAACTTAAACCATACAGTAATGCTATTTTCTTTCCATTTCTTTTGCAAAAAAGATAAAATGAACTCGCAACAATAATTTCAAGACACTGATATTTCAATTAAATCAGATATTTCAATTAAATTATTAATTATATTAAATAGCATTATATTCTGCTATTTCTTTTATGGAGCAGTTAAAACAAATTGACATTTAAAAAAGGAATAATACAATTAGTAAAAAGAAAAAAAAATACAGATTAACAAACCAGTGCAAAATACATTGCAAATGAATAAACAGTTGACATTCTTAAAATTATTTTAGAAATAGTAAAGAGCCAGTTTGGTGTAGTAGTCTAGAAATTGGGAGATGGTGAGTTCTAGTCCCACTTTAGGCACAAAGCCAGCTGAATGACCTTGGGCCAGTCACTTTCTCTCAGCCCCAGGAAGGAGGAAATGGCAAGCCACTTCTGAAAAACCTTGCCAATAAAACTGCAGGGACTCCAGACATAGCTGAATGGAAGGGAAATAAATGGTAACAAGGAAATCAGATGGCTCTTAGATTGTTCTTTACACTATTGCCAAAAAAGAGGAAATGTAGCATCCTAAGACACATACACAAACATGCACACACAAACATGCACACACAAACACACACAGAGAGGGAGGGAGGGAGAGAGAGAGAGTGGCGGGACATTTCATATATGTGTAAATGTGTAAATGAAGACATAAGTACTACAATTCAAAGAGAAATACAACTAATTTCACCAATGGTGGGAAAGACTGAGATCGATCTGAGCATGAGCCTGCTCACTCTACTGTCCACATGTTGTGTGCGCTAGGGTGTGACTTTAAATCCTCTGTTCTCTCCTTTTTAACCGAGTTCGTTTTTAAACTAAGCTTGAATTGGGCAGCCCTTCAAAAGTAGGACACCTTGAAATAGAGGACTATCCTTTCAGAGCAAATTAGTTCTCTGCAAAGCAGGACATCATTTGGTCTGCACCAGAGGAATGCTTGTTCATATATTTCTTTATTAGATATTATTTTATCCATTATAATTCCAAGACTCTTGGCACTCCTTGAGGGTGTTCAGAAGTTGGAAGGTTTTTGATAGCCAAGCTGTTATGAAAAGGCCTGTTGGGATGCAACTGGACATTATATCTCAGTCCAGCAATTTTACTCTACCCACAAAGAAGAAAAAATAATAATAGCTGAGATCTGGTTGCTAAGCAATGAGAACTCATAAGATGCAGTAGTGGATGGGGAAGAAGGCATAACAGAGTGGTAGAGCAATAAAAGGCTATCCCATTAGCTTATGCTTCACAATGTGTATGTACTTTGCTTCTGGATTGTCCAACAAATAGAGTTGCAATGCAATGTCACAATAAACCCTATTTTTTTTAATAAAAAGAAGTGGGGTTATTGCAAGTCATGATTCTTAAGCGCTGTGTTTTAATGTCTATTTTTTTACATCAAATATTTGCAGAGATTTAAGGATACAGCTACCTGGTAAAAGTTCAGTAAATACTAAAGGAGTTAACACCGTCTTATTCTGACTATTCTTGATAGCTTTTTAAAAAAAAAAAAAGGAAGGAGGGGTAAGGAGAAAAAAAAAGAGCTTAAGAGACTAAGACTCATCAAAGGTGACCTATAGATGACAAGAAGTAGAGCCTTTGAATTATATATATTCATCACTTTGACTATCCTGTTTAATTGATACTTCAGATTTCATGGTTGGGAAGCAGGAAATGAGTGTTGACAGATCTAATCAAAGCCCTCTTAAAAGTGAGAGAAAAGAGCACAAAGGTAGTTAAAATGTTACTCTTATCAAACCTGGAGTCTGGATAGCTCAGGAGGCTTAAAATAGGATGTGTGATCACTCAAACTGAAGCTTGCCCCAGGCTGCAGAAATTGGGAAAGCTTAGATTCTTTGTTACATTAGTTACAAAAGACCTCTCTATGCCTCTGGATTCTGAAGTTGGTTTGTTTTATCCTTCTCGAACTGGGTCCCCTCGAGATGTGTTGAAGTTCTCTTCAGTCATGGCTTGGAATTCTAATCCTATTGCATCTGGAGAGGACTAGGTTGGAGAAGATAGGTTTATTTCTACACCCTACTTTCCCAGTAGTGATCAGTGGAACCATAAACGTCTCTGGGAATGTGGTCCTAAGATAACCATTTATAGCCAAGAGTTCCTTTAAATTGCAGTCCCTGGGCTGCAGGCAACCCTATTCAAACACTGTTTGAGAACAAAGAGTAATGAACACATTAAAAAAAAAATCAACTTGTTAACGAATGGTTTATGCATTTCAGGGTCTCAGAATATTGTTTTCAGATCCATATACTTCTAAAACTCTTCTTGTGTTTATAGGTTTTCCTTGACCACAGTTGAGCTCAAAATTACTGCTGCTGAGCGAAACAGTTGTTAAGTGAACTTTTCCCTATTTTATGACCTTTATTGCCACAGTTGTTAAGTGAATCACTGCAGTTGTTAAGTTAGTAACACAGTTGTTAAGTTGAATCTGGCTTTCCTGGTGACTTTGCTTGTCAGAAGGTTGCCAAAGGCAATCACATGACCCTGAAACCAATGTAAATAAAAGTCGGTTGCTGAGCGTCTGAATTTTGATCACATGACCATGGGGATGTTGCAAAAGTTGTAAATGTGAAAAACGGTCATAAGTCACTTTTTCCAATGCCGTTGTAACTTCGAATGGTTGCTAAATGAACTGTTATAAGTCGAGGACTACCTGTATCTGCTTGTCTGTTTGCATCCTCAAGTTAGACCAAACTCTTCTGTCCATTACTGTGTATTATGCTCCATTTATATGCTGGATTCCAACTGTCCTACCGTCAACAGAAAGGAATTGCTATAAATTAGGAGTTATTCCACCACGGATACAAATATTATTTCTTTGCATCAAACGTTGGGATAATATATACTGAAAAAACCTCTGCCGGGTTGTCATTTGAACTGTCTCTTAGGCCTTGTGGCACTTGTAGAAGAAGAACTATTAGTAGCTCAAGCAGATATAGCCCTACTATTCAACAGATTGAGGTGGCCATCCCAGGTAACAAATACAGGCGCAGATTGGATGATAGAGCTACACATGCTCTGTGAACTCACCTACATATGTTAAGCTTCCTCGTTGCTCTCAGGTGGTATGAAATAGGTACTCCAATATTGCAAGTGTGGAAGAAGGTGCCCTTACCCATTAAACTAGCTTCTAGGATATGAGGTATGTGAGAGGGAACAACACTCCATTTTGTCTCTCAGCTCAGGCAGTAAAAGGCCTTCAAGTAACTTTTCACTGGGCTGCCTTGGTTACATGAGCTGAGGCTACGGGGACCAAATAATGGCATTTAAGCAGACCTAACAACATCAGAGGTGGAGGTTATGACAAACCTGGGGTCTATTTTGTATTAGTTTTCTCTCTTTAAATACACATGTGCCATCTAGTGGCATAGCGCGAAAATACTGATCGTTTGAATAAATAAATATTGTGGAAAAGGAATATTTTATTTATTATTTTTATACCTTGTCTTTCTTCCAAAGAACTCCAGACGGCATAAATAGTTTCTCTGCTCCTCACTTTGTCTTCGTTGCAACCATGTAAATTATAGGTTAGTTCTGGGACTTTGTGATAGGCATGTTTTCTTATTCAGTTTCTTTTAAATGCTTATATTTTTCCAGCATGTGTCCAAAGCATCTTACCCCAGCTAGAAATAAGCTACAATAATATAAAATGAATAAGAATTGATGCATTATAAAATATCCAGAATATGTAGCAGCCTGATAGGAAAAAAAATAAATGCCACAAGGAAAGAGTCTCAAAGAAATTTATTTATACTTTGATTTATATACCGCCCCATTCCAAGGACTCGGGGCGGTTCACACTTAAAAAAATCCCCTTAAAACTCCGTTTTAAAATCAAAACCCACAAAAATTAAAACCAATTTAAAAGCAATCATGTTATCAATCCTATTTTTATTAATAGCCGCATGAAAAAGTGCTGCTGAGTTTTGTCCAAACCAGTCCCTTAGATTTTGAAGCCACGGTGTTCTTCTTCTGACTGGACCTCGTTTGCCTTCAATCTTTCCCTGGATTATTACGTGAAGTACGCTATATTTTTCTGTGTGTCGCATCACAAAATATTCTAACTTTCACTTTTTAATGGTTTTGATGATTTCTCTTGGCATTCCGAGGTGGCTTATCACCTCCTCATTTCTGATTTTGTCAACTCAACTCATACATAACAGCCACCTGTAAATCCACATTTCAAATGCTTCTAGTCTCTTCAAATGGCTTTCATTCAGAGACCAACTTTCTACTCCATAGAGCAGGAGAGAAAATATGTAACATCTGACAAGCTGGATTTTCAGTCTTAGGCTTATGTCGTGACTGCAGAAGACCTTTTTCTTTTTGAACACTATTACATATACTTTTTAACTGTATATTTATATTATACTATTTTTTCATATTTCACTGTTTCAGTGTGTATCTCTGTGTGTGCAAGTGTAAAACACTAGGCACAAGGTTGGTGGACAGCACCAGAACTATTTTAGTCCAACTTATGCTTCTTATGCGGGGGGGGGGGGGGAACACGACAGACACACAGGACATTTCAATGAAGCCAGAGTTAAATTTTCTATTTTAGAAATAAAATAATTTTTAAGAATTTGTGAAATGCAGCCATACATTCTCCAGAATCCTGACTT
>JANHFL010001669.1:79400-90315 GCA_032468155.1 Oxyrhabdium leporinum | reverse complement strand
AGAAAGAAAGAAAGAAAGAAAGAAAGAAAGAAAGAAAGAAAGAAAGAAAGAAAGAAAGAAAGAAAGAAAGAAAATTTTAACTTTGGTCAATAGCTTCCTTCTCAGTTGTTTATTTTCAAAGGCGTAAAGTACTGTACTCTGTTGAGAATAAATTTCAGTTGCTGATCTTAATATGAAACCTACTAAATGTTACCAATTTTATTTTCTGAATCAGAGGACCCAAGTTAGAATTCATTTGAGTTAAAAGAGATCATTTTAAGCATATTTCTTAAAATAATTTTATCTGGGGAGGGAGCTTCAAGTCATAGACCAAGGCCAGCCAGCTAGTTTTGTTCCTAAAACAACTCTAGAACTCACAGTCTTCTGGTTCCTAACCTGGTGCTTTAACCAGAACATCCAACAGGCTCTCTTTGGCTATTATAATCGCCCTAAAGAGAACGTGATATTCATGGTTTATCACATCCATTCACAATCTGGCCTTTCCAAACACATTAGATATAACAGCCACAAGCACTAATCAGCATGGTTGGAGAAGTCGTAATCCAATACAATGAGCATGTCTGATATTAGGAATGAAGTACTGATGGATTGTACTGGCTGTTCATTTATTATTTGATTTATAGGCTGCTCTATTTCATCACAACTCAAAGTGGTTGTGGTTTGACCTAGGGAATGAGAATATTATATATCATTTATTTCATAATTTTGTTTATTTATCAAATGTAACTTCTATCTGCATGTCACATTATAATAATTTATAATTATTAACAAAATAATTTCGGAATGGCAGGTTTTCTTAAAGGAAAGGTAGATCTCCGTTGGGCCCAGTTCGACTTCTAGGTGACCGCATTGAAACGGTTCGCCATTGCTTCTTTTGGGATGATTATTGGTGGTGGTTGTGTTGGTTTCTCAGTCCAGGTTGCAGCCTTAGAATTTCCAGGGAATGGCTCTTATGCCAATATAACCAAGTTTGACCGCTTCGTCTTCAGATCCCAGATGAGGACAGCCAGACATTGCTACCTTCCTGGACCAAAACAGGCATACAAGATGCAAAAGTAAAAGCATACAACAAGGCCAGATCAAATTACAGATGAAAAGCACTGTACTGACCCGCAACAACAAGTAGAAGCTTCCCTATGAGCTATATTTGCTCATTCTGTTCTTTTTCTCACCCGCCCCCTCCCTCTAGGAATGTCTGCATCTGGCCTCAGAGGACTTATTTTTTTCAAGTGGGGATTTTGAGATGCCAAAGATACCAAACATGTTACACTATGCTATAATTTAGAAGCTTCCACAGAGGTACTCTGCTTTCTAATATGTGCACAGTGATAATGAGTTCCTTAATAGTATATTTAATATTGTAGAGCAGTGATTCCAATTTGCTTTGAAGCCAGCTATGTCAACAAAGCTAGATTTTGAAATTCCACAGAACAAATCTGTATCTTTTAAATGTCTGCTTACAAACGTGATTACAGTTGCTTACAGATTCTGTATTTATGGCTTTGTTCATTCTGATAAATGGTATTCATTAGTCTTCTGCCTCTACAATCAAAGGTGGGACCAGTATGTGTGTGTCTGTGTATCTGTGTATGTGTTGGAATTAAGGACTGGATGCCAAATCTTGAAGTACAGTAAATGTTTGTAACATTGTGGTAAGAATGGAGTCTCTGGGGATTTACATTTCCTCGTGTTGTCTCATGATAATTGGTTTTATTTTATTATTTGTGAACTGCCCAGAGTCAGTTGGAGTATCCTGGACAGTGCCTAAATCAAGATAAACAAAAAATAAACACATAGAGATAACTACAGAACAAAATTTTATTCCCAAAAGTTGTTTCTTTCTTGTTTGATTGTAATGGCCCTTGCTTTAAGTAGGAAATTCATCTCCTAGGTACATCAGAGCAGAAAAGTACAAAGAAATATTAAGATAAACCAAGTTAATGCTTTTTAAACCTCAGTTTACATGAAAAGGGATAAGAAATGAAGGACCAAAATATAAATCCAAATAGAGCATTTAGGTGCCACTTAGAGACCAATGGCCAAGAAAAGCTATTTCCCTTGGGACTGGTAGACTTTCCACAGGCATTTGGAGAGTCATTGTGGAAAATAAGATATTAGATTAGGGTGACCTTGGTATATGATTCATCAAGATGGATTTTATGCTTTTTATCAAGAACATCACTGTCTTTTCCTTTGCATCTCAAACTAGTATTTATTGTCAAGGATTCGTATTAATGTTATTATTTAGAAGTAGCAAAGTTACAAGCACTGCCTTCCTCATTAACCATCCTTGATAGGTAGGGGTGAGAATTGGTGATTGGGCTGATGTTATCTACTGAGCTTTCAAAGTTGAGAATGTGCTTGGAAATGGAAGCCACCATTTTCATGCAACATCTTAAGCACTATGTTGCTATCCACATATCACAGTCAAAGTACAAATAAAATAATCTGAACAAACCAGTGCGTCAAAAATTCCTACAATTTAGCTATAATATATATAGCCTCCTTTCAATATTTCTTAATTCTATTTGGTTACTTGTTTGTTTTACAGTATTTATAACCTTCTCCAATTCCAAAGGACCCTGGGCAGTACACCATATCAACACAAACAGTGCTGATGATCTTACCTAGTTTGGATAACGTAATGTCTGCAAAAAAACAACCAAGCTCCAAGAGCACCAAGGACTCCTCATTTCAACTCTGAGCTATAAATATTCTCTTGTATCACAAACAGGAGTGCTTGAGGATGTGGCTAAAAGTCAATATTATGGCCTTGAGAGCATAATGGGAGCTTTGGCTATTTTTTATGTGCTTTGTATGTATAACATGCATAAAGTGTGGTGCTATCATGTTGAATTATTTTTAACCATATTCTGTGGACACATCGGAACACAAAGAAAAGCAGAAATATCGTAATAAATTGGTAACCAGAACAATATTCAAACCCAAAAACAATCACAACTAGTAAGACTAAGTCCATTCCTGGTGACAAATGCCTCCTCTACAGAACAGCCACTTACTTTAAAGTGTATGCTTCTTGTCATAGGGAGCCGAAAGGAAAATCCGGGATGAAGAAAGAAAGCAAAACAGAAAGAAATCAAAAGGCCAAGTTTCTCAGGCAACATGCCCTAATGGTGAGGATGCAAACGTTTTCTCTGGTCTGTACAGTGCTCAGTTTGGTGCTAATAATGTCTTCCCAGTCAGTAACCTTCTCTTCCATTTTCCCTGAACAGCAGAAGGGAAGTTGACTGCTGTGCCTCTCCAAAAGAAGAGTGACATCACCTATTTTAAAACTATGGCTGACCTGGAGTCCCAGCCTGTTCTTTTCATACCAGATGTTCATTTTGGCAATCTCCAAAGAGCTGGACAGGTAAGAAATCAGGCAATGTAAAAGTCTCTCCTGCCTCGTAATGGTTTGGTCCGTCCTTTATTTCCCAGAAACAAATGAGCATGATCCATTCTGTGTAAATAACTTTTGGGAATCCACTGACTTAGTTGAAGTTGTCTTCTTCTAGATCAGATTATTTGACCAACTAAGCCAGTAGAGCATACTAGGAAATGATGGTCGCACTCTTGAATCTGCAAAGGCTCATTCATGTCATTATTTCATCTGGTTGCCAAAGATTGAAGAGAGAACTTTCTGTATGCCACTCACATCCTCTGTCTTTGAGGTGTGGATCAAAATTGAAATTAAATCTAACTGAACAGAGATAAGAGTTGAGCTATCAAAATCTAGCTCTTTTGCTCAGTGTAACCATATTTAAAACAGAAGGGGCAAAAGTTAAATATTTCTTTTAATATACTATTATTTAATAGGTGTTAACATTTAACGTTACTGTCAGCTAAAAGGTATTTTCCAAGATTGAAGAAGGAAAGCTGGGATTTTAAGGTTCCTTTGATCATGACTCTCTTTTTATAAAGGAATTCAAGGGGAAACTGTTGCAAACTCTTCTCAAGAGAATTAGCAGAAATTGCCAATTTTAGTGCATCCTTTGTTCTTCAGGTCCTCAAAGGCCAAATCTGACCCCTGTCCCAGAAAAAGCTGTGTCTTCCTCCTCATATTAAAATGTCAAATTTGATACCTAGCATCAAGTCAAATATGGCTAGAAAGTATTCTTTTTAAGCCATTTTTTCACATTAAAGCACAGCCGCATCTCCACATAGTTAAAGGATGTTGACTCTTGCAGGATGGAAGGATATACAGAGAGAAAGAGAAGAATTGCATCCTATCCATTTTTTTCACAGCAGTTTACACCTTTGTCAGACAAACCAACTGTGTTTACCTGACTTTGTTTAATTCAAACAAACAACAGAGAATGGAAGAATTCTAAAGAATGAACAGACTTGACCTGTCGGATACTTTTTCTCACAAGTCCTCTAAAAATGAATGGGGCATGCCAAAACTGAATCAAATGAGCAAGTGATTTATGTGAAAAAGAGCAAACTCATGGCTTGGCCTTTTGCTTGATTTCCTGGAAACATCATAACTATAAATCTGTTTGTTGTTCTTTTTTTGCAGGTTTATTATAACAATGATGATGAACGAGAAGGGTATGACCTTTACTATACATTTTGTAACTAAGAATCCAACCCCCTTATACAAAATATAAACATAAATGTGAAGATTCTAGTGAAAATCAAAACTCTTTATTTTTTCCCCAGCAGTATTGTTTCTTTTGTTGTAGCAATTTTTATTGCTTCTGATAGAAATGATCTTATATGTAGTATCCTAATCTGCACCTCCCGAGATATAATTTTGGCTAGGTATGCTTTAAAACAGGAGTGTCAAACTGGATTTCTTTGATGGCCGGATCAGCATTGTAGTTCTCTGCAGTCCGGCGGGGGTGCAGAGAGTGTGGGGAGACGGGACGGATGCCTCCTGCAGCACTCTGCTGGCCAAAAACGAGCCTCGCGAGGCCTCTGCATGGCAGGCAGAGTTCTGCAGGAGGCTGTGAAGGCCGAAAACAGCCCATTTTGGCTGGCAGAGGCATTGTGGGCCGGTCCTTTGATATTTCCAGGCCAGCCCTGCTGGCCAGATTTAAATACCCTGCGGGCCTTGAGTTTGATACCCCTACTTTAAAAGATGTCCACGCCAGCGAAGCATGGCAAAGCAAATTCTGGATTATAAAAGACTTTAAAAAAAAACTTTTTAACAATTTGAATAATGCACATTAAGGAAATGCAGTTCAGCTTGCCAATTTTGAAATATTTTGTGAAAATAATCACTGGAGCTCAGTGATTGTTGGAATTTCCTCTTAGCTCCTGTGACCTGCATGCCTGCCTTGTTGGCCTTTAGAAAAGAAACTGCTTCATATCTATGAATAACACTGAAACAGATCCCCATAATTAAACAATGTGATCTACTAGGACTTAGGAAGTATAGCTTCTCTGTCACAGAGTCTGTTCTCTGGAACAGGATCCCCTCCAGAAATCCATATGATTCCTACCCTAATGATAAACTGGAAGTCTTTGACAACTTCACTGTTCTTCCAGGTCTTGGGGTAGTGAAGGCTTGCTGAGCCCCGTAGGTCTATTGTTATGTATATATATTTTTTCCTTGATATCTATGATCTGCTTTTGAATTTTTAGTGTTTCTTGCTTTTGAAGCATAAGCTGCTCAGAGAAATTTGAAATCAGAAAGCCTGTAAATTATATCAAATAAATAAATGGAAGCTTAGTTCCTCAGAGTTCCGGTTTTGGTAATATATGTAAGCACAAAACTGGTTTATAGTATTAACTTTTTTTGTGCGCCTGGTATCTTACATAACTTTTCAAGCTGTTAGTTTAGTATTATCAGTATTATGCCCATGGAATTAACAGTACTTTGTTCTTAGAACAGGCCTATCAAAGTACTAGCATTTTCTTAAAAATTATGATTTCATCATTTCACTGTAAAGGCTGGTCTTAATTTTTTTTTCCTGTAAATGATTAATTGATTTATGTTTATTGCATTTTAATATGGTCAGGATGAAATTATAACATGATGTTTGATGGAAATAATCAGCTGGAATCTGGAGAGACAGCCAAAGGATATATGTCAGAATTAATGCTACCTTTTGAATGTTTTAAAGAGAGAGCAAATATTATACTGAAATGGCCTTGCCTGATGACTTCTCTCAAGGAATAAAGAGAATTAAAGTGGCAGTCTAGAGTACTTACTGCAGCTTTTGCCTTGGTATCTATCAATACACATTATACAGCAAAAGGATTTAAATCCCATCAAATAAAGTTACATCAGATTTAGTTAGTCTAAAGATGCTGATTTCTTTATTTAAAAAAAGTATGGATGGATATTTCATCTTTAGTTAATCTTGATCAGCAGTCTTTCCCTGAACAAGGAGGAGGATTATTGTCAGGTGCAAAAGCCCAGGCTCACATGTGAAGTTCCAGTTAAACTGATTTATTGCTCATGCTTATGCCCATCTACTAAACTAAAAACACTAATTTGGTGCTAGATAAGAGTTCAAGGGACTTTGGACTTAGTCTGTTGGTAACTATGGAAAGATTCTAGGCCGATTCATCTTTTGACTCTGCCCCCAGGCTCTGCCATTCCTTGTCCTATAATTATTGTATCTTGATTAATTTACAAATCTGTTTCTTTTTGTTTTTCTATTCAGTGGTACTATTCTAGCTAAACGGATATTTCGCACAGTTGAAGAGGACTTTGTTCCACCACCATTGAAACAAATAAAAGAAGAAGGAACAAAAAAAGGTACTTATTTGTTCTTAGTCTTATATTTGTCTTTGTCTTATATTCCTTGCAGCAATTGATGATCAAATACACAGCACTTTCCCAACTGAATGCCTCCAAGATGTAGTGAGTAGCAGTTCCCCAGAAGATGCAAATTATAGCCCAATATAGCGGCTATTGGAAGTTTGGTTAGAGTTTGGAACATAGTTGAGAAATAGCCGGGCTCAAATAGCCAGGCTCAAAACCAGGGTATATCACAAAATCACATAAATTCATGTTATAAGTAAATTACATGTAGCCCTCACTTAGTGATGGTAATTGGGACTGTGAACTCCATTACTAAACAATGTGGTTGTAGAATGCAACATCACATGACTGTGCTGATTTATGACAGCAATCCCAATTGCGATTGTTAGGCTAATCCTGTATGGTCTTAGCGTCCCTGGATCATGTGATCACCGTTTGCGAGTTCCTGCTGGCTTCCCCAATGTCTTTGCTTGTTGGAAGCAAGCAGGAAATGTCACAAATGGTAATCATGTGGCCACGGGATATTGCAACTTCACAATTGCAAACCAGTTGCCAAGCGCCTGAATCACAATCACGTGACAGTAGGAATGCTGTGATGGTTACAAGTATGAGGACTGTTGTAAATGCCCTTCATTCTACATTATCGTAACTTTGCATGATTGCTGAATGAGTAGACTTTAATTGAGGACCATCTGTATTTGCTGATGTTACTGTTGAAACCTCACATTGGAAATGATGAAGGGACTATTGGACAATGTATGAAAAAACTATTTTGGTGATTTACCTTGTTTTATCAGAACACTACAGGTAGTCCAGATTTACAACCACACTGGGCCCAAAATTTCTGTTACTAAACAAGACATTTGTTAAGTGAGTTTTGTACCATTTTACAACCTTCCTTGCCACAGTTGCTAGATGAATCTCTGTACTTATTAAATTAGTAACATGATTGTGAAGTGAATCTGGCTTCCGCATTGACTTTGCTTGTCAAAAGTTGCAAAAAGTGACCAAGGGACACTACAACTGTCATAAATGAGTTAGTTGCCAAGCATCTGAATTTTCATCACATGGCCATGGGGATGCTGTAACGGTTATAAGTGTGAAAAATGGTCCTAAGTCACTTTTTTCAGTGCTGTTGTAACTTCAAACAGTCACCAAACGAACTGTTCTAAGTTGAGAACTACCTGTACTTCTTTTGCCCTTGTATCACACAAAAAAAAATCCACTCTATCAGATATGAGTATTTGCTTTACAAGTTAATGGAACTTTTAGTTATTGATTGGTAAATTTGATATCAATGATAGCAAGTCATCCAATTCTATAGAGAACTTCAAGAACTCAATTCTATAGAGAACTCTAATGTAACCACCTTGAATTGATTTGGAAGTTCTAAAAGTTTTAAGAAATGCTGCTATTCATAACACAATTTCTTGGAAGGGAAAAAAAGGTCACTTTCCAAATCAGCTAATATGCCTCTTGCCCCATGACATACTTATTTTCTGTAATAGTTTTATTTTTAATAGAAGTGTCTGGCTTTTTTCAATTGTCATTTGGTGGAAAGAAAGAAATTGCCGTCCAAGGGAAATGATTCATTTGTGGAACTGTTAAACGTCTTCTCCAAAGTTTGGTTGTTTATTTTTTAGTTCTCCTGTATGTGAGGAAAGAAGCAGATGAAGTGTTTGATGCATTAATGTTAAAGTCTCCCACAGTGAAAGGACTTATGGATGCAGTAAGTATTTGTCACTTCATCTTATATCTTATTGTATTAAAGCAACAAACAATGGGGAAAAAAATAATTTCTATACAAACTTAAAAAAGACTGAACATTTATTCAATACCAGCCAAAATGCCACAGAAAAAATGACATTCATGAGCAAAATATTTATCATATACATAACTTGAACATGTGTAGAGAAAAGAGTTGTTTATTGCAATTATCCTTGGCTACTGATATTTCTTTCCAAGAAGCTGTTCCAGATTGAAGAGGAACTTGAAAAAGTTCATGACCTTTTTGATTAGAGTGACTTCTTTATTTTTGGCTTTGAACCTTGAAAAAAATCAGCCATAACAGTGATTATCTGGAAAGAGTACAAGAGATTCTTCCCTAATCCCTAAATATATCAGTCTAACCACTGTGAAAGTAAAAAATATTTTATACCTTAAGTTGGACTTGAAACTTTTAATATTTATTGTTTCTAATCTCAACATTGTCTCAAAAACAATTTGATTTCTAATTATTTTGAAGTTCATCTCTATTTTTCTTGATTTCCAAGTCTGTGTGAATTAAGCCTCTGGTAGCCCCCTCCTTTTAAAAAACTTTCCCTAACTCTTTCTTGCATTCCATACCTTGGGCAAATTGACCCCAAAAACTGAAAGAGTGAACCAAAATGTTGGATGGTGACAAATAGACTTCTTGACTGCATAAGAAGAGAAGGGATAATAAAAATGTGAAATTGTTTTGCTGAGAAAGACTGTAGAACAGACTGGTTGATTATTTGTATGTATACTGCCTACTCAGGCAATTCTTATATGGCTTACCTCAGTAGCTTAAAACATCTGTAAAATCAATGTTAAGTTTTAAAATATTTCAAAATATGCTACTATGTTCCATTAAAACTCACCAAAAGCCCCAACTGATTTCTTAAAGGATAAAAATCAACATTTTATTAAACCCCCAACAGTAAAGCTGTTTGTTCTGACCCAGCTCCCCAAATATGACAAACCCTCCGACGTGAACTCAAAAGATTCCTTTCTTAGGAATGTCGGCCAAAAAGTTTCTCTCGCAGGCTAAACAAGTCCATCCACCTGGAAGATGAATAGTTGTCTGTCACACCTTTTCATTTCCACCCCTGTCTTTTATCCCCAGAGCTAGGGAGGGGCCTCACTAGCAGTGGTGGCTCTTCCTTCCCAAGGATCGGCCCACAGCTTTCCACTGCTCTCCTCTTCTCTGCCTTCTGCGTAGCCATTCATCAAGCACTGGACCCAGCTGTTCCTCCTCTTCTTCATCAACCACCTCCAGACCTGGGGGCTGTTGACTCTCCATCTGAGGGCTGAAGTATGGCCCAGGCTCCACCTCTGGCTCTCTCTCTGCCAGCTCCATTCCGTCTTCCCCCTCAGAGCTCGCAGGTTGCCCTGATGCTGACCCTGACTCCCACGCTTCCTCCTCATCTGATTTGGCTGCTAGAGGGGCCAGCGGCCAATAGGCCACGACAGATTGTCTCTGCTCATCCCACTAGATACAGCAGAGTTGGCATGTCTGGGTCCTTCCTGTGAAGCAGTGTCATCTAATGGGACTTTTCTATTATATCACTGGTGTCTGGAACAGTACTCCCCCCCCCAGGTTTTGGAGAACTGTATGCATGTTGGTCTTTTGAAAAGCTCTAAATATTTGTCTCTTTCTCCAGGTATTAGGGGCAGGATTTTAGATAAGCCCAACCTGTATGGGACAGAGTGGCTTTTTTTGGACCTTGCGCACTCAGTATTGTTTAGACACTTTTGTTGTTCTTACAGTTGTTATAGAGACTTTAAAAATTGGTTGGCGTCTCTTTGTTAGTTTTTAAAGGCAGTGTTAGCTGCTTAAAGTCACGAGAATGAAATGGGTGGCCGTTTAAATTTAAATCCTCTTGATTCGGCTGCTTAAGGGGCCAATGGCCACAACAAATGGCTTCCTTACCAACAATATATAGTCTTTGACTTATGACCACAATTGAGCCCCAAATTCCTGTTGCTAAGAAATTTGTTAAGTGAGGTTTGCCCCATTTTACGACTTTTCTTGCCACATTTGTTAAGTGAATCACTGCAATTGTTAAATTGATAACACTGTGGTTAAGTGAATCTGGCTTCTTCATTAACTTTGCTTGTCAGAAGGTCACAAAAGGTGATCACACACTGTAATCCGGGACACTGCAATCGTCATAAATATGAACAAGTTGTCAAGCATCTGAAAATAAAACATGTGACCATGGGGATTATGCAATAGTCATAAGTGTGAAAAATGGTAATTATGTCACTTTTCTTAGTGCGTATTGGAACTTTGAACGGTCACTAAATGAACTGTTGTAAGTCAAGGGCTACCTGTGTAATTGATGGTCTTGTGGAAAATCTTTCTGCTCAATTACCTTTCTCTTCTGCTCAATTGTTGTAGTAATGCTAGAGATATTTAGGGAGAGTTGATACAAGGATACTCATGGAATTTGT
>JANHFL010001669.1:66705-79325 GCA_032468155.1 Oxyrhabdium leporinum | reverse complement strand
TGGCCAAATCATGTTGAGTGGTGGATTCTCCTAGAAAAGACAATACCGGATAGCAAGAGCCTATGCTAAAAAGAATTTTGTAGGCAAAACCCAGCACCATAAATTATGCCTGGAAACCAGTGAAGCTCTCCCAAAATAGGTACATTCTACTGCAAGCAATTTTGTTCTGAGTCATTTTCAAACTGCAACAGTTTGTCTGAGAGATGAGAAAAGTATCCTCCATGCCTTTGACATCTCTGGTCCAAGATGACATACAACTGGTGGACCCACCAAACCTGGGCAAAGGTTCTGGAGGAGCAATAAATCTCGAAAAATCCCATTCTATATTATGCATCAGGTCTTTCTGGAGTATTGAATCCCAATAGGCACAAAAGATGGAAATTGGTGGAACTAAATGGCTCCCGTGCCTAGAATAATGCTGTCTTGCTCTGATTCAAATATTGTCTGTTTTGCATGACATTATTTCTTTGTATAATTTATTAGGTTGGGGTTTTTTTACAGGCAAGTTTATTTATTTCCTGTAGTTTTTATATGAACATGTTTATTTTAACAATAATTAAATAAGTATTATATTTTATTTATTGTATTTATGAAAAATAATTTATTATACATTATGTTCCTTCTGGTGTATTTTAAAAAAACACATCATGAAAGACAGTGAGTAAATAGCTCACATTCACTGATGCCTCTTGGGTTTGCTTGCCAGAAAGGGTAGGGTTTAGAATGCAGAAATATTTTAATCTGTGCGCTTTTGAAATTTATGTCGCATTGCAATGCAATTACAAACGTGATACAAATATGTTACAAAACTTTGCAACAGTGCCATTTTGATGACTTTTATATTTCACTTCCCATAATAGAAGGAAACCTTTCATAGATATATGTTATACTTTGACAAGGCAACATAACATGTTTTTTTCTTAAAATTGCATTCTCATATACATAGATTCATGCCCACTTGATTTGGGAAGTTCTTGACACTTTAAGCTTAGCTATGTTTCCAGGACTACAGCCCACCATAATTGTAAAGCAAAAGCTCTGTTCTTTACAACTTGCACATTTCATCCCATTTTTCAAATTTTGATCTGTGGGCTTACCCAAGCTTTCCATACTTGTCAGTATTTTCTTATATTTATTATTCATATCATTTTTCTTCCTTTTACAATAGCACACCAAAAGAATGGGCAATAAATCTTCTCATTCTGCTTTTTCCAAAGACAAGAAAATAATATGGCACCCTTGCAAACCAATTGTTATAGCTCTCACAGGTAGCCATTGTATTGTCAAAAGCTCAGAAGAAGCAAGAATAGGGTTGCTGAACATGACATTCAGACTTTGGGGAATAAAACTTTTTAATAAGTTGAAAAGAACAATAATGTAATGCACAATCAAATGAGAGGCAATTTTCAGTTTTGGAGGGGCAGAACTTTAATTTTAATCAGGAAATTGCTAATAGATTTCCATCTGAATTACTCTGTCCCACTTCTCTTTATAAAACATTCATGGCAAAATCAGAGGGACCTGTTTAATAATAAGGTATAAGAGGACTATATAAAGATATTTGGGGCATATACATACTCAGTATAAAGCATGTATGTGTACCTACATACTAAATAAAATATTTGTTAAGTACTGTTTAGTTCAGAAAAACCAATTCTGAAAACTGGATAACTCAGGGCTGTTAATAAGAGTCTAACCAGTCATCATTGACAGCTAGAAATTACTAGTAAGTGATTAAAAGCAGTAACTCAGATCCTTGGCTTGCAATAATTTGCCACCATATCCATAATGATCAAAACAACAACTATTGAATCTGCTTGCTCTCGGTGCCGATTGAATTTTTTTCGATTATCTATCTCCTGTTTTCATGACAAAATTCTTCCTGCTTTTGCTTGTGGGACAGCACTATTGATTCTATCTTTTTGGAGAGCAAGACAAAGTCCCTTAACATTGCTTAACATTGCCATTTTCCCTTGGCTTGACTCTGAGTCATAAGGGAAGGTGTGAAGTGAGCTCTTAATTAATTTCCAAGTTGCCTTTTTGCTCAGAATAAATCTCAAAGCTGAATTACAAATAAAAATTAAGTCATAATTAAAACAGTTAAAAATACATACACAATAAAATTAAAAAGAGAAAAAAAAGAGTGAGAAAGCAAGAGATTATAGAGGTAATTCATTTCAAATTGCTGGAAAGCCAAACTGAGCAAACAAGATTTAATAGTCTGCCTTAAGTGCAAAGAACCATTGTGCAGGGAAAGACCTCGCATAACTAGTTTTCATGCCAGTATTTTCCTTTTCATTGGCATTATCCAGATAAATATTTTTCTCAATTAAGAACAGTCATTCACCACCAATTGTGGATTCAATAAAGTCTGCCAAGCTGTCCATAAGCAAAGGGAAATTTTCTGTTATGCTCTGAATAAGGAAAATACAGTGAGCTCTTGACTGAGAAAATCTTCAATCTCTTTTATCTGTTAAATTAGAAAGTACATATCTGCAACAATTTTATTATGCACATGATCCAAATCACCATGTGAATTGCACCATATTTGTACCATATAATTTCCATAATAGTGTATCTGGATCATCAATATGGATAAACAGTGATAGTGATCAATTGCTCTAATGAGCTGGGAACATTTGCCCTGATTATGCACACCAGGAAGATAACTATATAAGGGGATCCATCCTGTTCTTTTTTTCCCCCAATTAGATTTTTTTTCCTTGCATTTCAGTCACTCTTGAGCCTCCCCCCAGGTGTTTTAACTTTTTTTACAGAAATTCAGAGCCATTTGAGTTATCTAAAGAAATGGTGTTGAGGAGGAAAAGTATGATCATAACTAAAACAAGATTGAGTTTTAGACACATTGAAATTCATCACAACTGGCCATGAGGGTTTTAGAACTGTATTTATGGGAACACACCGGGGATCAGAGGTTCCATTCTAAAGGAAAAGAACAGTTTAATCCAATGTTTCTCAGCTTTAGCAACTTTGATATACGTGATCTTCCATTCCCAAAATTTCCTAGCAAGCATGCTGGGGAATTCTGGAAATTAAAAGTCCACATGTTACAGTTGCTATGATTGAGAAATATTGATAAATCCTTTCCTGTTGCCTTTGTCCAGCAGCCTTCTGCACTGTTTCTGTGAAAGGCTCTCTGGAAGCTTTCCAAGACGCACAAGAAGAAATAAGAAAAAAAGATGTATTTTACATATTACCTCTTGGTCCCTTTCTCCAGTCTATTATGATGCAACTGAGAGCTATTTTCTCAGAGCAGAAATGCAGATGAGGTGATCCTTTAATCCTTTAGTTTTAGGTCTGCAATTTGATTATGTTGACCTTCAGTGGGGAAAGGTGTTTACTTTGATATGTTGTGAAATCTGGTTGCCAAGGACAGTTTGTATCCCCTGCCCTCCCCAACCTCTCTTGACATATTTTCCCAATTTCAGAATGTTCCTGAAAAGTTAGTTAAATTTAGAAAGACAGAGGAGTGTGTCCTTTAAGAATGCAGTAAGAATTCTGAGATCTATATTTCTTAAGTGAAGAACATGCTGTAATGTACTTGCTCCCAGTCTCCATGAACATAGATGGATAGATTAAATCTTCTATGCATTATCAAGATGGAAGAACTATTCTGATAATACTGAGAACATATGGGAAACACAGAAGGGGAAAGAATGTTCAGCCATTACTTGGGAGATTTTCTGTTGTAATAACTCTAGGAAAGACTTAGTTTGGACATACAGAGTTGCAAAAATCATATTAAGATAGCAGTGGTTTTGCTATATACATTAAATAAAAACATTTCATTACCGAGAGTTTTGGGAACAGTTGAGATAATGGGTAGTATTTCAGAGCCTCATTCATTAATCCCATTATTGTTTGGAATAATTTGTGTTTCTTTTCTGTCAGCAAAATCTCTCACAAGAATCTCTTCCATCTTGGTTAATGCCATAAATGGCATTAACCAACTCAAAGATTCAATTTTGCACATATAACTTGAAATATCTCAATTATAATATACTTGAAGGAACTGCTATAATTCACCACTTTGGGTGCTAACATTTTCTTAAAATCAGCTCTAAGATTTGTTATCTCATGCTTCATTTGGATTCTCTTTTGGGGATGAGGGCTGATGATTCATTGTCTTCTTTATAAGATGCGGTAGCTTAGAACCTTTTTCAGTTTGGCTTTCTGTCAGCGTGTCCAATTAAACTCCCCAGATTTCCAGATGGCACAGAGAAGGAATTCTTTAGGCTTCTGTATGCCAGTTGTACAGCTACAGATTCAACTAAAACCAGAGGATCTGAAAAGGATCAGCCTGGTTTGTTGTGTTCCAAAATTATTTGCATTTATACCAAAATATATGGTTTTTTTTATTGTAAATGCAATCTAATCATAATGCCATGCTTGGAACATCTTCCCCTCCCACCCCAGCTTACATCGAGTGAAGCTTCTGGGCACTCTTTAAGGCTGTGCCATACATTTCCATCTGTCTGATTTCATGAAACCAAAGCATGGTTGGCTGCAACTGGATACAGAAAGCATATTATCATTGCTTAGAATACTCTTTGTTACCTTTAACATTTGAAAATTTAGGCACAGCGTCAGATAATGGTATACTCCCAAACTGCTTTCACCAATCTGCAAAATTCTTGCAAGGAGATTCACTTTTGATGTTAGGGGCTCAGTTTTTGGACAGTTAATCTTAATTCATTCTTTAGAGGAGAAGCCTGTTTTAAATCAATAGAAATTAAAGCCATAAGAAGTCAACCACGCAGAAAGTGTAGTATAGGCAAATATTAAAATACTGAAAGCAGCAGGAAGTTCAGCCCCACTGTGTTCTGCAGAACCTCGAGTGCAATCTCCAAATTCTCCAGTACTCAGAAGAAGGGGCATTGTGTAGCCTGCCACGAATTGCCTAAATCTAACTGAGGGCGGTGATTCTGCAGTAGGTTTGCTTTTAATAAATCTATCTCCTTTTTTCTTTTTTAAAAATATAGATTTCTGAGAAATATGGCCTTCCAGCTGAGAAGATTACAAAGCTTTATAAAAAAAGCAAAAAAGGGTAAGAGAAACAAACTAATCCTGCAGGTCGTGTTGTAAACCGCCCCGAGTCTTCGGAATGGGGCGGTATATAAATGTAAAAATAAATAAATAAATAAATAGTCCTGTGACCACAGCTAAGCTTTTAAATCTTTCATGCTCTGGTATATGCTCAAACTGCAAGACAGATTCCCAGCTCCAGGTTCACACAGGGATTGCAATAGATATCAAAGCAACCACTGGCCGCTAATCAATCTGGGTGGTTCTGCTGTAGTATTCTTTAACTCGGTGTTGAACACATCGCATCATTGAACAGCATGGAGATGCTGCAAATATTGTGCATTGTAGTCCAATTCTTCTGGAGAGCTACAGGGTAGTGGAAATTGTTCTTAGCAGTTTGGGAAGGCACCTTCAACATAGATTTTGGAAGCTGTAGCAACAGAGTTTCTTCCCCTATCACTTGTGTTATTTGGGGAGCCATAGTGGGCTAGCACACACATGCTTATTCAATGGGTTCTCTGTTCCCCTACTTGTTGCAAACAATGCCCTTGGCACTTCTCAATTTGTCTTTGGGCTTTGACCCAAGTAGCTTAGGAATAAGTAACAATGCTACAATTCACCTAATGATAACAGCACATGAGAATGAACCCTTTGTAACATGCCAGGTATAGTAATTCTTGTTTCCTTCTTACTTGTTTTGGTCTCTTTTGAATAATGTGTAAATGTATCACAACATATCCTCCCCAGCAGTCTACAGTAAAGAGAAAACCACACCCTCGTCAACACTGGCAGGACAAGCTATTGTATACAAACCCCACACTCAGGAGCATAAAACATCTGCAATTTAACAAACAGGCTCAGAGAGCATCAAGGACTCCACAGTTTAACTCTGTGATATATATATTATCTTCTGTTGGAACACCTAAATGAGGTCACTATCTTGATTTCCCTTCAGATAATTTACCTTAATTTACCTATAGATGTCTAAACTACAAATTCCTCTATGGAATCTTGCCTCACCTCCAGACAATTTCCAATGGTCTTACACTACAGCATCAGTACATCAAACTTGATATTGTCTACTCACTGGCCATGAGACTCAAACAAATGTTTTTATCAGTTCTACATACTACAGTGGCTTAACCTATTCTCCTCACAATGGCCCTGGACATGTTGGCTTACAATTCCAGCCATTCTAGCAACTAAGGGGAAGATTGAGGTATATTAAAGTTGTAATCCAGCAGCATCTGGAATTTATGCTTTCCGCTTCCTGCTGTGATGCACAGGAATTATATTGTAAAATATTTTTTTTAAATACAATGAAATTACATAAGAAGTTGCATAGGAGAATTAAGTAGGATTCCCCTAGCATGGACCTAACTGGAGAATTAATATGAATTTGAATCATTAACAGTAGAAGAATATACATATTGACTCAGGACAAAGAATCACAAAATATTTTATGGGGCAACTTGGAGCTGGACTTCGAGTTGGAGAATGAGTTTTCCTGTGAATTTTGTCAAGGGTCTCGTACAAATGGTTAACATAAAATAAAATCCTTCTTGCACACAACATTGAACCATCAATTTAAATCTATCCCTTAATCGATAGATTACCACATCCATAAAGCTATTGTTTTACAACCATGATTTATTGAATAAACTAGAATTGGCTGAGTTCAGACAGCATGCTAGTCACAATGGCCAAGTTCATACAGTAAGCTAAATCAAAATGTCTATGGAGGCTCTCAGTCATCCAGGTCATGGTTGTCCCAAAGGTGCTTTTTCCAAAGGCAACTGGACTTTGTTTTTCCTTGAATCAAAATGAAAGAACTTGCATTATGAGTTTGTATATTTAGCCATTATCTGAACTTTCTTAATGTATCTCTTTCCTGTTTCAGGATTCTGGTAAATATGGATGATAACATCATTGAACATTATTCCAATGAAGACACTTTCATCCTAAACATGGAGAACATAATGGAGGGTTTCAAGGTCACGTTGACGGAAATCTAGTCTAAACCAGCCTAGACCTTGTGAAGTGAAAACATTTTACCATCAAGGAAGGAAGAAATAATAATAAAAACCCTGATTTCATTGATACACAGAAGAAAGGTTGTTACAAAACTAAGTTGGAAACACCCACATTTCATTTTTTTGCCACTGGAACCAATTTGGCAATTACTGATGAGTCTGTTCAAAAGAACATTCCTTCATAAAGTTCCTTATTTATTGCTCCTAACTCCACAATTTGTAAATAATCAGTGGACCTTAGACTTCACAATCTTGATGTGGCAAAGGTGAAACAGAGACTTTAAATAAAAGCAACAAAAATAATTAATAAAAAGAAAAATCATAAGTTGAAGAATAATGTTAGCTCCACTGGGACTTAATCACTGAAATTTTCACCCTCTAAATGAATTGCTAGAAAACCTGATAAGCGTTAACAATGTGAAAAGTGCCTGGTGGTCTTTGCACACCTACTGTATACCAAACTTCTAGTGCTGAGTATCACGTAGCTTAGCCATATCCCTCCTTTTGCAGGTCAACTGAGGGCTTTTAAGATTCTCAGATGGCATGTACTTTGTAAGTAAAACACCATCCATTTTAACCTCTGTATATATTTGTTTATAATATGCAATAATATATTTTCCTATCTGTGTGGATGTGTTTACTACCACTCTATTCTGTGTTTGGATAAGAAGTTGGCAGAGTTCCTGGCCAAAGAGCAAAGTTCTCTCATCAGCTGTTGATTCTTCAGGGTTTTTGATACCTTTGGTTCAAAGCTTATCCAGGAGCCACATTAGAAAGTTAAAACTCCTTATTATCACAACCAAGATAATTTGTTCCTTACTATATCAGCTTCTCAGGTCTTCAATGAGATACTTTCTGTTATTTTTAGACTAGAACTCCTGTTAAGTCAGATATTTAACCATACAGAGTAGAACTGAAGGCCATTTGGAGTGCACCAGCTTGGGAGAGTTAGACTTATTCAATTATGCTGCAGTCTTCCAGTTCCCAAAATAGTTTTCCTATCTCTTTCTCTCTCTCTCTCCGTCTCTCACCTTGTTTTTTTTTTAACTTCTGTGGTATGCATTCTTAATGAATGGATGTTCATTTCTGCAATATATCATGCAGGGAGTCATAAATGTGACATTTCTATATCATTCCCACCAATGGCTGCTTCCAATTTTTACCCAACCTTTTCTAAACAAATGTTATTCTTCCATTCAAGTTACCTCTGAAAGTTCCTGGCAACATGGAATCAGTGTGAATTTAGCAAGATATTTTATGTTTTGCTTTCATTTTAGGGAAATTATATGCTTATAAAACAACAGAAGTATAACATTGGAAGGAAAGTTTGGAATTATGTAGAGAAGTCCAATCCCCTGAACATGCCATATGTTGGAGGATGTAAATACAGGTGGTCCTTGCTTAATGGCCAGTTGCTTAGTGAACCATTCAAAGTTATGATCAACCTCATTAGAGGTCCTGGTTCTGGAGTTCTGCTGGGGACACACACACGCACACAGACACACTATAGCCATGTGATTGCATTTTGGGCTGCTTGGCAACCAAACCTGCAGTTACGACCATATGCAATGCCCCGTGGGCACATGACTACAATTTCCAGTATTTTTTTGCCAGTTTCTGGCATCTACTTCGGGTTTCCATCAAAAAACACACATTGAGAAAAACGGGTTAATTTAACGACCACTGGGGGGGAGAGTATAAAATTGGGCGTGGTCCCATGATGAACCACTTAAAAACTGCCACAACTCATAGCTGTAATTCTGGACTCAATTACAGTTGTATGTTGAGGATTACCTGTAAAAGATGTAAATACCCAGTATATATATATCTAGCAAAGGAAAACCCATCATCTGCTGCGTCATGTACACACCATGCTTTCAAAGCACCTCTTAATGTTCAGCTAGTTCTCCTATTTCCTTCAGGGGTAACAGAGAATGCTCAATAGCTTTCTATATATTTGAAGATGGTTACTTTATGTTTTTCATAACTAAGGGTTGGAATTAGATTTCTAAATACGTTGCACATGTCCAGAGGATTTTTCTTTCTTTCTCTTAAAGATACCAAGCCATACTTATGATTAGGGCCAGAAATGAATTCATTTGGTTTGCATTTCAAACTGAAATTTAGCTACTGATTAAAATATACTTTTCTGAACTTTGCAATTCATAAATGTGTAAAATGCATTTTTTTCATGAAATTGTGTACAAAAATTACAGAGCAAATTCGATCTAGTGGTTAAGGAAGCAAGCTAGAAACTGGGAGACCATGAATTCTACCGTAGTTCCTCCTTAGCCATGAATGCCAACTACATGACTGGGTCACTCATTCTTTCTCAGCCCAACTCACCTCACAGGGTTGTTGTTGTGGGGAAAATAGGAGGAAGGTGGATATGTTTGCTGCCCTATTTGTAAAAATAATAGAGGTGGGTTACAAATAAACCAATAAATGAATTAAATCTCTATTATGTTAGGGGACATATTTGTAAAAGTCCTGCATAATAGATAAAATTGCAAACAAAAGAGCAAGGACACAGATCTGTCCCAGAATATATATCAAATTAGTAGGTTTCCCCCCCCCCAAAAAAAAGTTTGTGCAACAAACCATACCATAAATATTTGCAAAAATTAGGATCTGAAAAGAATTAACTTCACAATTTAGTACGAATTAGGGATTGAGAAAAAAAATGTAATCAATGTATTTGCTCTTCTCTACTTTTATACACTAATCTTGGTAGTTTTTGGTGTTGTAGTTCACACTGAAACGCAGTTTGTGAACTGCATATTTATTGAGAATATTTTACAATATGCATGAAGATGTGTGTTTTTTCCCTTAATGGACCAAAACTAAAAAAAATACATGTCATATTCTGCATGGATGGCAGAATAATTTTGGAAAGACTGCAGGTCAGATCCCATCACATTCATTATCATTTATTTCCCCTTCCAACTCACTCAATCTGTTGCAGAATTTTTGTCAATATATCTTCAAAGAGATTTGCATTTTATGAACGGATTTTTTCATTTTTGTTTTGTAAAACTATTGTTTCGGATAAATCCCACTAAAATGTAAATATAAAAATGTACAGAGGAATGCTGTTCTTGATTTGAGTGTGTACATATACTCCCTAACTTTTTTATTATTGTTATTCAATATCTAGTCTGGTATTTGTATTACTTTGTTGTTTTTAATGGCACTTCCAAGGATGGGGCTGAAGGGAAAGGACACTAACAGAGTAGCATAACAGAGATGATGCATACAAAAAGGCCATTGTTTTCATCAGCAGAAACTTCAGGTTAGAACCACTTCTCAGATAAGCCTTCAGATCTGTTAGGCCAGGGGTGTCAAACTCAAGGCCTGTGGGCTGGATCCAGCCCACGTGGTGCTTAAATCTGGCCCACAGGGCTGGCCTGGAAATGGCAAAGGACCGGCCCGTGGTGCCTCTGCCAGCCAAAATGTGGCACAGCCTCCCCCCCCCCCATGCTGTTTTGGCCAGCAGGGTGCTGCAGGAGATGTCTGTCCCATCACACACACTCCTGGCCAGCCCACATAGAACTACAATGCTGATCTGGCCCTCAAAAAAATCCAGCTTGACAACCCTGTGTTAGGCAATAGCTCCCAGGTTTCTGCACCTTTCAAAGCAATGATTCCTGATATATATGAAAATAACTGTTTTTCATATGGCCATGTTTTTATAGCACGTTGTCTCCTAGAGATTCCTGCTGCAATGATTTATTTGACTGCATGCCTACTATGTTCTGAGTTGGTTGGTTGATCTCCTGGAAACTGCCTGGGCTAATCCTAGCAATTTTCTTAGCAAGAATTTTGGAACTGGTCTGCCATTGCCTCCTTCCTAGGGTTATGGACTTTTAGCATTTGATGTATTGTGCCTTGAGCACTATACTAAACTGGCTCTTACGATCTGTCCTTTGCCTAAATCACTCCGTTATTTTCCAGGCCATGGAATGTGACCTTAAAATTTACCTTCTGGATCATTCAACCCACCCATACATTCCTTTTGCCCTCTGCCCAGTTGAACAGATGCAAGAACTTCTCTTTAGCATGCTGTTGGTAATGGCTGGGTTGCTAATCAGAGAAACGGCTTTTAAAGGTTTCTTTTATGTAAATCAGCTTGATACCAATTTTAAAGAGCACTTGATCCTGCAGGCATTTATTTTTCTTGTAGCATCTTACATCTTTGAGGTTTAAAATTTCATTGGCTCATTTTTATGTCTTTTAAAATGTCACAGAAGAAATGTCAGACCTGAGATATAATTAACAGCTTCTTTAACCGTAAATTTATTGGTTTTCAGTCAGAATCTTGTCAGAATTTCCAAGTTCAATGATTTTTCTTTCCTTTGAAAGAAAGCACCCTTGTTCTCTACTTGTATACTTGTATAAAATTGGATATCCCTAGACGTATAGAACTTTTGATGGCTGACGGGTTAAAATTATACAGCCTTTTAATAGCAAACTTGCTTTTAAATGACATATAGAGGTGAGATTCAAATGTTGTTGTGCTTTGTTTTTGATCATCAAGGGTTGAGGAATCAGCTGTACTTGTTGAACATTACTTGGTGCCTGCCAAAAACTGCAGAAGCTTCTGTATCCCTCCAGCACTGCAATTCACTACCGCTTGATAAGTTGACAAAAAAGCAGACATATATCAGCCAAAGTAGATAAATTGCAGTTATACAGGAAATTTGCATGTGATAATTTATACATACAGGAGATACAAATTTAGAAATAATTACTGTAATTTAAGTAAGGAGTACAATGCATGACAGGCACACTTTAGGTCTTCTTAACTATTCATAGGCAGCTTTCTTACCCAGAAATCAGCCAGAGTGCCTTCAACAGAGGATGCCTGATTTAGAGGGTTTCTTTCAGATGTTGTTCAGCTCCCCCATCTGATCCCGCTGGCAAGTAGGTGTTTCATTGAAATAAAAAAGACATCAACTGAATCTATTTATTACAGAAGTTCTTCTAAACGGAGCCGGAAAATATTGTGTGTTCTGTTGTGCAACATGGAGAAACCACATATGTTAACCTGGTTCATCCTAAGCTAGTTTTTCTTAACCAAAGTGCCCTGGATCATTGATGTTAATTTTTAGATATTCCTAGCCAGCTTGGCTGTTGATGAGAATTTGGAGTTTTGATGTCTGTATAGGTGTCGGTACCTACAGTGACAACAGCAATCAGAAGTCATAAGAGGGTTGACTTTGTCTAAACATCTTGTGCAGAGTCAACTATTTTGGTGTAAACCATATTTATGGTGAAGTTGTCCATTCAGAAACCTAGGTTCATCTGGTAGTTGGGCACAGTTCCTGGTATCGCAGAAGCTGGTAGCAAATTTTAATATTTAATTAATATTTATGCAAATGAAATGAAATTTATTCCCCCCCCCCGATCCAATATGCTGCTTTTTTGGAATGCAGCTTTGCAAAAAAATTTTATTTATTTTATTTTTACATTTATATACCGCTTATATTGCTTATAAGCTGTAAACCGCCCCGAGTCTTCGGAATGGGGCGGTATATAAAT